>JARYGA010034643.1:0-35119 GCA_030545235.1 Helianthus tuberosus | reverse complement strand
TGAATGCATATCCAACCGCATCCTCCTCAGGTAACAACTCACTCCAGTCGTAACCTTCATCGTCGTGAATTACAGCAAGAGCTCTAGATTTCTCTTATCCTCAAGCTGCTTCATTCTTGGCGGCTCTGATTTATTATGATGATAAATTGCCTTCTTGTAGTAATCTTCTCTGAACGGGTTCTTAGATTCATCAGCATACGCATTTCGGCATTCACGCTTAAAGTGACCTTTCTGTTTGCACTTAAAGCACGTCACTTTAGACTTGTCAAAGCCTAACTTGGTAGAAGGTCCACCAATAGACTTCCTCCCTGTGATCTCCATGAAACGCTGTGCTCGACGAACTGCACTGGCTATACACCACCTTATGTCGATCAGTTCCATCTCCTCAGGATCAATCTGATCATAATCTTCCTTTGTCAGGTTGGTGTTGCCTATCTTCCCTGCTACAAGACTTTCATAAGATTCTATCACAGATGCTAAGAAAACCATCTGTTGCTTTGCTGACTCCTCGCTGAAGTTTTGAGCGTTCTTTAAGTCTACAGCGATGTTGCATTGAAATAGATTCTTTGCATCAGAATGATTTGCAGATGACGAAGATCCACTGTGAAATCCACTACTTTGACTTTCTTTGTTTGATGTGTTAACATTTTCGGCAGAAAAAACTGTCTTGGGAGATGTACTCTTTGGCATCATGCTCTTTGGATAATACAAATCCAAGTTCTGCTGATAAGACGAATGATTGACTTTGTGTGTCTTCTTTAATTCCAACTCGTGACTCTCTAGTCTCTCAATCAGCAAGTCTACTGTCAACACTTCTGGCGGCTTGATAGTATTCTTTAGCATCAACGCATAATATTGCCAATCCATCTCATCTGGCAACGAATCAAACAATTTGTCGACTAGCTCATCTTGGGTATAAGAAATTCCATGTCTCGCCAGTTCCAGCTTCAGGTGCCCAAACCTCTCAATCATTTTACAAACTGGTTCATTTTTTAAACACCCAAACAAATCAAACTCTTTTCTAAGTAGTTTCTTTTTGTTCTTCACTATTTCTGTACTTCCTAAACATTTGGTTTCTAACTTTTTCCAGAGATCTTTAGAACTACTGTACTCGATCAAAGATATTATATCTTCTCGAACAGACTGAAATAGCAGTGCAACGCATTTTTGCTCAGCGACAAATGCCTCTATTTCTTCAGGTGATGTTAATGTTTCGCCAGTTTTGCCTCCATCATTGTAACCATTTTTTAGACTCTTCCAGCTGGGAAAAGCAAAAGCCCTCAACCAATCTTCAAACTTCTTGGCCCACCGACTGTATTCTTCGATAGCCATCAACTTCGGGGGTTTGTTATAGGTTCCAAAAGCACTTTCAACCTACAAGGCATCCGATAACTTTTTCTTTGGATTCGGCGTGTTCTCATTGGTGTTGTTTATCGTGTCGTTCAAATTATCGTCTCCACCGTTTCCAGCAAAAGCAAAAGCATCATAAAACGGATTAAAATCATCCATCTTGCACGTACCTGAAAAATCAGTCAAACACTTAGAAAATTTTTCGAAATTTTGAAAACCAGCTAATTCAAGCGGAATCAGCTTTGGAGCGAAATTAACAAAAACAAATCAAGCTAAATCAGATATAGTCTAATTTCAAGCGGAATCAGCTTTGTAGCTTTCGAGCGAAATCAGAATATAATGTTCAGGCGGAATCTGACTTGATCTGATTTCGAGCGGAATTAAAAATGTGTTTCGTGCGAAATATGAACTAATCTGATTTCGAGCGGAATCAGATTATACTTTCAAGCTGAATAGACCTGTTCTGATTTCGAGCGGAATCAGAAATATTCTGATTTCGAGCGGAATCAGGATACAATTTCGAGCTGAATTAAAAAATATCTTTCGAGCGGAATCAGAATTTATCTGATTTCGAGTGAAATCACAAGCAAAATTTAGAGCGGAATCAGAATTTTATGACATTATAAGCGAAATCACCGAAGAACTTTTCGAGCGAAATCAAGTTTTTAGGTTATTTTTACCATTTTTAAACCAAATTTTAACCTGATTCTTTCTAGGGTTTGTTAATACTATGTTTTACATAATATACTCGAAAATCAGTCCATTTCAACCGTTGGAACTAGTTCAAAACAGAAAAGTATGAGAAGAAGAGAGTAGAAAAGTGAAAATCCGGTAGAATCAAGCTGCTATGGTATGAACTCCTCGTCCTGAGCTCTGATACCACTTGTTGGACCGTGTGTGTGACCCTAAAAGTCAGTAAAAGCAGTTCATCTTTGAATACAGAGGCGGAATCAAAGTAAACAAAGTCAAAACAGCTCGTATCCTTTTAACTTCTTTCTATTACTGATTTCAAGTCTTTACACGTGTTTCTGAATGAATTTTGACAGCAATTCGACACCTACACCAAGACCTAGTTCCGCTCCAACGTTACAAGTGACAACAACACACACCTATATATAGGCGGTATGATTCTGCTCCAAACCACATGATCATTACGAGCGGAATCACTATGATCATCTCGAGCGGAATTAACAACTAGCATTTTGGAGCGGAATCACCTACTTGACATCTGGAGTGGAATTACAAGATAACCTGATTTCGCTTCAAATGATATAAATGTCATTTGGAGCGGAATTACACTCTAAGAACCACTTTTCATTTCCAAGCTCCAATCTAACGTATCTATACCTAAGACTCGATTAAGACATAGTCAGCAGACATTCAGTGCACCAACACTATCCAACCCAACGGGTCATTGTCGTCTCTTTGACGTTTCTTCGGTCTTTCATGCGATCCACTAGACTCTCCCCTATTTTTGAACAATTGTCTTCTACGAAACTTTTTGCGAACCACCGTACACTCCTCGTTAGACGCTGCGATAGTGTTGGTCAAAGGCTCATTATTATTCTGCACGTCTACATCCCCATCCATCAAAACCTGCGCATTCTCTTCCACAACTTCATTGTCCTGAATTTCCCCCATCTCTAACTCCTCCGTACTCCTATCCAAGTCTTCATCAACAGTTCGAAACCCCTCCTCCTCACCATTACTCCGATTGCCATCATCCAAAACCTCCTAGTCATCAAAAACCTCCACGCAGTCCGGAACCCATTCCCCCACATCTTCATCAATCCAAACATTAAACAAATTACCTCTCCAACTAATGTCCACACGATCCACAATCCTACTATCCGACTTTGTCAAAATACCAATATATGCATACGAGAAATTATTATCATCAACTGACATTTTCGCCGACTGCACAACCTTACCAAACCGGCTACCCACCACATCGAAAACCTGGTCAATTGCCAGCTGAATCGGCACTCCATGTACCTGTAACCATGCTATACGTTCAACCTCCTTATATTTATCATCCCATTTACTTATACATGCAAACCACGTAGACCACAGATTCCTATCACCCATAAAACACTCTGCCCCCTCCATGCACGTAAACACAAGCATCACCGAAAAGCCACCTACGTATTTAATACCCACTGAACTCCACCCTTGACTCCTCATCATCGGCTTCAGAGAAGTCAAAGTGATGAAGTCGATCACCTTTCCAACAAGAGAGACACTCCTCCATTGCTTAAAACCCTCCACATTAACATCCACGGAAATAACGTCCACCTTGTTCCTATTCAAGACTGAATCAAGAAAAGACCTCCCACTTCCCACAAAATTATAGTTGTCTTCCCGATCATCAGTATTGATAACCGTACCCATTGCTCCCCCTATACTAGGGTTTGCATGGGATGATGGATTCTCCTTCATAATCTTCTTTCCTTTCGGATCCATATTGGCTTTGTCAAAAGTAACCTCATTGACGAACCTTGCCTGAGTCACAAACATCTTATACGATCCTAACCAAACATCAACCATCTCACCTTCCAACCGTTTTACATCATGGACATCCTTAAACGAAAGAAAACCAAACCTTTCCTCCATCGATCAAGTTTCCTAGTGATATATGATCCCTCGTACCCCCCCCCCCCCCGAAACCTCCAAAAACCTCTTTCAAATCCAAAGACGAACACTTCGGGGGTAAGTTCGATACAAAGAATTTCGTTATTACCTTGTTATTTGTCGCATCCGATTGAGAATTCCTGTTGTTTTTCCTTGATGTGGCCTCCTGCCATTCCTGCCGCCTAGAATCACCCGACATATTCAGGCTTTTTAGTATATTATAAGTGTTTTCGTAATAACTATAGGTCATTAATTTGTAGTCTTCCTCTTTAATAGCTAACCTATATTAAATTTTTTGTAACTTATCTTCAAAATATATATTTTTTCAAAAAAATAAAATAAAATAACTTAAAGTGTAGGATAAATTACGAGTTGTGTATGAAAAATTTTCAACGTGTAGGATGAATTTCGAAATATGTAGGATAACTTTTGATGTGTGTAGGCAAAAAAAGTTAGTGTGGAGGATAATAGTCTTTATAACTAATTAATTAGTAAAAAATGATAATAAATGAGATAAGTGAAAAAACTATTTAATGTTTTACAAAATTACCCTTTGTTCTTTTTCTTCTCAACTAAATTTTCTTCTCAAATGAACCTTCCCACACACACACATATATATATATATAGGGAGCTGCTAAAATAGAAACCATCCCCAGTT
Source organism: Helianthus tuberosus (assembly GCA_030545235.1). Lineage (NCBI taxonomy): Eukaryota > Viridiplantae > Streptophyta > Magnoliopsida > Asterales > Asteraceae > Helianthus > Helianthus tuberosus. The sequence continues at coordinate 30,480 of JARYGA010034643.1, read as the reverse complement.
GTAAGAACCGGGAGAACCACTCTCAACCAATCAGAATAAGGGGTAATTTGGTCATTTCCTTCAAATGTCCAATCTATCTCTCTCTCTTCATTAAATTACCTGACTTTTTCAAAATCTCTCTCATCTCTCATAAGTCTCTCATCTCTCTCCTTCTTCACATTCACATGAAGATCACCAAATCTTCATTCCCACACCGGCTACCCCCAAACACCGCACCCACTCCGGCGGACCCCTCGTTTCTCTGGCGCCCCCTCGTTTCTTCGGCGACCCCTCAGATCTGCAACCCATCTCTCATCTCCTCCAAACCCTCAGATCTGCAACCCATCTCCGGCGACCCTCAGTCTCCGGCTCGGGTCATGTTTTTGTTTTTTTTTAAATCTTGTTTGAGTTCTGGATCTTATGTGGTTTGATGTTCCATGTAGGTTTTGTTTGATCTGTTAGAATGGGCAAATCAGGTGGAGCCACTACCGACAAGGAGGAGAGGAGTGGAGGTGGAGTCGGTTTGTGGTCGCCGGTGTCTGAGAAGCCGATTCAGAGGGGGGAGAATGATGGTGAGAGAACGAGGGGTCGGGGTACTTGTCGGACAACAAAAATGGAGGGGCGCCGGAAACCCTTACTCCGGTCACCGTTTCCGATGGATGCCGCCGCCGCACAGGGGTGGGTGGGTGGGCGGTACCCTTTGTGGGCCTGTGATGCACACTCCTGTAAGATCTTTTGTAAGATTTTTCATGTGATTTTCATGTTCAATTTTATTATTTGCTTCTGTTAGAGGGTGTATGTGTTCTTGATCCTGTTGGGTTTTTGTGATTTTCATGTTCAACACCGGATTTTGTTTGATTCAGTTTTGGTTCGGGTTTTGAGATTTTGTTTGATTCAGTTTTGGAGATGGGGATTTTCAAGTTGGCAGTGATAGGACGAGAATTTTTTTTCCGGCAGTTTGATAACGATGGCGCGTGAATGACGGTGGAAGGTAGGTTTTTCACCTGCAACCCCGCTTTTGCAGCCATGAGTATTGGAAACTTTAAGCCAAACCCCGTTTTTTTCAATACCCCACACATGATTTTTGAGTTTGTTTTTTTCTTGTTATTTTTTGTTGTTTGGTTTTTGATTTTTGTTTGTTGGTTTTTTATATTTTTTTCCCCAGTCGATGATAATAACAATCTATCTGAGACACCTACCGAGTCGCGATTTCTGGGTGCGTTCGTTTTGCGTATAAAAGTTTTTGTAAAAAAAAAAAAAATCGTAAACTATTTAACGTAAACCGTAAACTTTTTAACGTAAAACGTAAAGTTTTTAACGTAAAAAGTTTAACGTAAAACGTAAAAAGTTTAACGTAAAACGTAAAAACTTTAACGAAAAACGTAAAAAGTTTAACGTAAAACGTAAAAAGTTTAAAAAATCTGTTAAAAATCTGAATTTAAAAAGCTTTTAATAAAAAAATCTTGTTTAAAAAATAAAAACTAATATAATAATACAAAAAAAGTAATACAAAATAATAAATACAAAAAGACAAAAAAGAGTAATTTTACTAGACTATCCTTTTGCATTAAAATATTAAAAACATAATAAGACAAAAATTATATAATATTATTTTTAATTACTTTTAATCTTGTCCATCCATCTTGTTGATCTAGTGCCTAGAAAGTGGTTCTCTTGGTTCTTACAACAGGAGGTGGTTTTCATTTTAGGGTCTCCTATATATATGTATGCATGCACATGTGGGTTTTGTTGGATTGCTTAGAAATGTGAAAGAATAAACGCATGCAATGATGTTATGATGATTAGATGAAGATGATGTTTTGGATTGTGGTCATGCATTAAGTTCTTGTACATAAGTGTTAATGATGGTTAAATGATCATATGATGGTGAACTTGAAAGGAAATGATATGATATGATTAAAGTGAGATAAATAAGATTATAAGGATACTAAAATGATTCTAAATAACATGTTATGATGCTATGAAGTTATGTCATATGTTTAGTAGCTTTGCATGTTGTACATGAAGTTTAAAAAGTGGTAAAATGGGTGAAATTGCATGATTTATGTGACATACATGAAATCTAGACTAATATTGTCACAACCCCCGACCCCTCCCTAGGAGCAGGAGCCGGGAGCCAGTCAGATGGTATCGGTGTTTATTAATTTGGCAGCGGAAATTTTCATCAGGACCGTAGTTAGGAAATATTTTATCAGAGTTAAACACCAAAATGTTTAAAATAATTAAATGGAATAAAACCCAAGTTTTTGTTATTAATACCTTTATAATAAACAAGTGGGACAAAATCCGATTTTCATTTATAATACATTTATAGGGAGTAACCCTAATTATTGAAAACAATTCTCCTTTTTAATTAGGTAACTTTTATGGCCACTTTTCTAAGCCTTCAGTGCTCTCCATCTGGCTTTTATTGGCTTCACACAAAGTTACCTGAAACACGTGTTTAAAATATTTTATCAGCAAGAAATACAGGTGAGTGAATCCTAGTTTAATCAAAATAGGTTTTATCAGTTTACAGCATTGAGGGCGGTCGCGCAATTACATTTGTTTATTTTTATACCTTAATAACCACCCACGGTACTGTCAACCCGACTTGTGGTCATGTTACTACTCACAGTGTAGTAACAAATTTTGCATACAAAACCCCAACATACCGACGATAATTGTAGAATTACAAATACTCAATCACTGTGTAATATAATTTAAAACATTGAGGCTTTGTAAAACAATTTTCAAAAAGGAGGATTAACTCACATTGCTAATTTAGGTATTTCCTTGTGACTTCCTGGTAATAATCTAGTTAAATAAACAATACACACGTGTTAGTATAATACACATATTTACATTAGATATACCCTCCCCGAGAGAAAACTCCAACGACTGAGTCAGGCAGAGCCTTGACATGCGTTACGGAGCATAGACCAATCGGGCAGCGTTACTAATATGTATCCAGGGGTTATGATACTTACAACGAGGCAGAGTTTCGCTATTTAGGGGGTATAATACCCGGGAATTAATTCTAATATTATGAATTTGAGAGAGAAGCATGAGAATTTTGAACGAATTGGACTGAAGCCTGACGTGCTGTCGTAGTACACGCAAATTTAATCCAAATAACAACTATAGATAGTGGTAAATGGGTATCGAACTCAGGGAGTATGTGGAAAATGCGTTGATTTTATAGCTTCGCACTTTCACTAAAATTAAACTAAAATTGCAGAAATTAAAATTCAAGAGTTGATTGTTTTGGTTGTAAGAACTGATTTTAACTAATTAAAATGCAAATCAAAGATTGGTTTTGTAAACAGATTAGGAACAAGCGACCATCCTAGATTTCAGGTTTTAATCCACACTAATGTTTATGCTTAACTAGAAAGAACCACATAGACATGGCTCGTGTTTGATTATCTGTTTGTGATGAAAGAGAACTAAGTACTCGGATTATAAAATGCGAGGTTGTTACTCGATGATCAATTGACAATTATCCAACCCTAACCCCTCCCATGATATCTCGATTGCCAACGGCACCAAGAACGCATGGTTTAGATTAACATCAAACAATAATCAACAATTTACAAACAAATATCCAAACACCATAATAACTCAAACAAACATTCAAAGTTATTATTCTAGAAATTCAAGCACAAACATAGTGTTTCAAAAGCAAACCTTACATCTAGGATGATCACCAAAAGTTTAGCCACTCATGACTTGGTACATCATCATCACACAACGATTAATGTTCATACGAATCGAAAAAACAAACCAATTGTTTAGAAATGTTTGGAACCAAGCAAAAACCAGCCAAAATCGCCCCAATGTTCAGAGAAAACGTGCAATGATGAGATAATGTGAAAAGGCACCACAAAAACTGATTAAATGAGGCAGTTACGAATTTCCTCGCAGCCTCCACCGTAAATTACGGTACCACCGTAATTTACGGTGGTCATCAAACATTTACGGTGAATGTCTCCTGAGTTACGGTGGGATTTGGAGATGTTTCAGGGCCACCGTAAATTACGGTGGCCACTGTAATTTACGGTGGAGCCCTGATTCATGTGTTTTGTTTCTTCGTTCCTTCCACGCACGACCCGTTCATCTCCAACCCGTCCAAAGCTGCGTTTTAACCCTTTTTAGCTCTCGAACTGTACCTGAAACATAAGCATTCGTAGTCATCTAATTCAAGATAATTACGCGATCAAGTGAGGGATAATTTCATCTTTTAACATCATTAAGGGTTGTCCTATGGACCACCCGTCACATCCCCACACTTAACCGTTGCTTGTCCCAAGCAACTCGTCAAACCGTTTTCAAAACAAGCGATCAATGTAAACCAAGCAGAAACATGTAGTCCTTTTACTATCCCCTTTTTAACACCCAAAATAACGCACCCCTCGCTATGTCTCTATTCTCGGTAACAAGTAAGCACTAGCAATTGTAAGCTAGACACACAAAGGCTAACGGGCGGTTGCACAACTATAGGCTTGTACCTAAATCAATCCTTCTCCTAACAAGTGCCAAACATGAATGCAAATCAAAGGGACTTTCAAGGTTGTAACGTAGCTAGGTGTATGGGTAGGAAATGGAATATATATGAAGTAGCGAAAACTTAACCCGGTCTTTTTATTACACAAAGAAACAAACAAACAGCTATCAAATTTAACTACTATATACAAGACAACTAAACATCATTTCTTTTTCATTTTTCATTGCTTTTTCTCCATTTTTTTTAACTCATAATAAACATACAATAAAACATCAAATAAGATTACATACTACTCAACTACTACTAACACTATAAGACCGGGTCAAGTTGGGTAAATTTTTAGGAACTAGCTAAGGGGTAGCAAACGATAGGCTTTTAAGCACAAAATTGGGCAACTCAATGACCAAACCCCCGCCCCTCTCGCAACCATGCTCATATATATAATTTATGAGGTCCAACCCCGCCAAATCCCACACTCGTACACACTAAAGACGAGGCTACCTAAATGCCCTTATCCTTTTCGCATCCATATCCAACTAAGGACTCAAACCGTATCAAGGCACAAGTTCTAATGCACCCCCACCCGTAGCCACTCTCATCAAAGATAAGTATTATTTATTTACATATGTGGCTTCAACTCTCACCAGGAATAAAAGGGTATCAAGGGTTGCCGGTGCATCAATTGGGGTTAATCTAGGGTGTTCAAATTCTCACCTTTTTCGCTTGATTTAAAAAGTTTTCAAAATCTTCAAAAAAATTTCAAAAATTTCCCCCCATCCCCACACTTGGGATACATTGACCCCAATGTATGGTTTTAGGAGGCTTTGATTGCTTAAAACTCTTTCACACCAACTGAAAGCTTAACACTCAAACCACAAATTTCTTTTTGGTATTTTTTCATTTTATATTTTTTTTATATTTTTCTTCTTTAAAACATCACACCACCAACTCTTCCAACCCAAACAAAACATCACAAACATACACCACCCAACCGCCCAACCATAAACATATCAAACTAAATAAATATTCACAAAATATACAAGGAAGGAACACGATCTGACTAAAAATAGCGTGGCTGCGGAGGCCCAAAAATGGAAGACATCATGTCATTCCATTCTCCAAATGCAAATGTACCGCTACTACTCCCACCTTGTTGCGGAGCTCCTTCTTGTTGGCGCGGGCCGATCCATTGTGAATGATGGAGCGGCGGGGTCGGATACGATATACTATCATCGTAAGGTGGTAGAGACGCATAATCCACATGTTGTGGATCCACAACCACCGGCCGCCCAGCGTGCCAATCTGCATACAATCTTCTTGCTTGATCATCATGGTATCGATTATTAATTTCCAATTAATGGGAATACGCGTGTGTGCGATTCCACGCCTCTTGACGATCGAAGTTATGCTTCAAAGAACGCTCCATGCTTGCACTCATCATCGTGTGATGATCAAATAACGTCTGCTCCGAACCCGACCATGACTCAAAAATGGGTGTCGGAGGACGTTGGTTCTCGATAACCTCTTGCATCGTGCCATCATAAGCCCAATTTGGCTCATAGGAACGCTCCGTGTAATCATAAAAAGCACCACCATAACCCCTACCTAGGCCCCCTTGGCCTACATTCACATTCTCCCCACCATGCGGCTCGTCCGCATAATCATCATCACCACTCGGAGCTTCCACATCACTTTCCGGCTCATCCGCTTCTCCCGGTAGAAGATCTCTTGCACCCACCTTTAATGCTATCCATCTCTGCCCCTCCGACTTGAGCTTATGGTACCGTTTCGATTGCGTGTAAGTCCAACCAATCCCCAACTTGTCTAAAGTAAAAGGCTGATGCCTTTTTCTTGCCCCTTTATCCTCTGACGTAATTGCCTTTTGCTGCTTCATCAATCACGTGATAATTCGGCAATACGGGATAATATCTCTTCCCAACTTGTTTCGGCAAATCCAGAGGTGGTTCATGATCAGATATCGGATTGGAAAACGCGGAGACCCATTGAGTAGCTAATAGAGGACGGGTACTTCCGGGTACCTCACTTGCTCCTTGTCCCCCCTTCACGGAATGACATTTAAAATGCAGATTGCTAGCAACAACTTTGCTTCTATCTTCAAATTCCTCCGGTACAAAATTCCACTATAAGTACCGGGCAAAAATAACGCCGCTAACATATCATTCCAACGAACATGCTTCTCCGGTTTAAGAAAATGGTCATCAAGACTAGGTATCATGTAATCGCGAGCCGGTAGACTGTCATATTTCTCCAATTTCTTTAGTGTGTCGAACGACATCTCTACCTTAATCCCATTCACTTCACCTATCAACTTCATTTGCGATGGCCTGTCGTAGGTGTTGCACTTGAGGGTTGCCATCCATTCTTGAATTTCAGTTATGAACTGGTTCTTGCTATCCTTATCATAACAACTAAGTGCCGACTCCCATCCTAAAGCGCGGAATTTGGCAAACACACCAAACGGGCCAAATTCAACTTCTCTCACCTCCCTTTCACAGATGAATGCAGCTGCCTTGTTTTTCAATTGGTTCATACTGTCGTGAAAGAGTGTCGGTTGCCAATGCTCCGGTTGGTCATCCAATGGACCCGGCTCCCATTTTGGCTTTTCAGCCGGGTCCAACTCCATTTCTTCCTCGCTTTCACTTTCATCAACTCTACCCAAATATTGCCTTTTTCTTGGTTGTTGTTCCGGTTCCTTGCCCTTATCTTTAGACGAAGAAGACGAACTTGCTCTGGCTCTTTCCTTTGTTCGTACCATTTTTCTACACACATTAGAACAACAACACAACCAAACACAATAAATTAGACCCTTTTCGCCACAATATCCCCACACTTGCTTGTTACTATGGTTGTAGATGCTAGTGAACCAAGAGTTTATAAATCTTTTTCAAAAATTGAGCATGGTGTCTCTACAATGTAGAGATTCCCAAAAAGTTCACTACTTTACCATCAATCCTACATCTACAAACCATAACAATGTTCAAATAACAAGTTTCATGACAAAAACTATGAACAAGCAAGTGGGTAAGAACAAATATCCAATAACAACCTTAATCTTCACAATGCATCATCAAAATTTAACAAATATACTTCCATACCTTGATTTGAAGATGCTAGCACACAAATGAAACAATAACTTCAAAAACCCCCAAAATTTTTCGGACCTAGGGTTTGTGATTCGGACCCGAAAGCTTCGTTTTTTCGCAAATCTCTTCTCAAAATCAGGAAGTATGTGAAAAATTAGCCAAGATAGACCTAGATTTCACTTGATTTGGTTAAGAATTGAGAGAGTTAGGAAGGATTGAAGGTTGAAGAAATTTGAAGATCTTGTGGGTCTTGTGAAAGTGATAGATGAGAATGGATAGAGGAGAAAGTGAAAGGGAATCGAGTGGCTGGGGATGTTTACGTGACCTATTATTTGTGTTTTTTCTTATGTAACTGCTGAACCAGGAACAACCCTTTGACTCGCCAGGTCCACCGTAAATTACGGTGTAGACCGTAAATTACGGTGGATGCTGGCACAAAACTTCTACCGTAAAACAGTAGATTTACACCATAACTCCCAAAAATTTTCATACTCCACCGTAAATTACGGTACCACCGTAACTTACGGTGGTACCTGGGCATTCCTGGTTCGCCAAAAAGTGTGATTTTAAGTGATATTTTTTATATTTTTTTTCAATTTTTTTGTGTTTTTAAAATTTTTCAAAAACATGTAAAAATTACCCTACCCCCTCGAAAGTCCCGTGTTGTCCTCAACACAATGTTAGAGCAATTCGTGACCCGAATGTCCCCACACTTGTTTCAAACACAAGATTCAAGCGAGTACGGTAAATATGCAAACTATACAAAACAAACAAAATGAAATGCTAACTATTTACACTACCAAATCTGGGCAGCTCATGGTTGTTCCTCATCGATCGGGCGTAAAATGTAGCCCGCTTTATCAAGCTCCAAGTTGTTGATGTCGTTCCCTTCCAAGTATGGCTTCAACCGGTGACCGTTCACCGTTTGTTGTTTCAGTGTTTGCTCATCTTGAATATCTACATACCAAACCTCCCAACTCGCCGAACGACATACGGGCCCATCCATTTGCTTTTAAGCTTGCCTGCAAACATCTTGAGTCTTGAATTGTACAACCAAACCTTTTGACCCACTTCAAAGGTTTTCTTCCTCAACTTTGCATCGTGTACTTTATTAAGCTTGTCTTTGTAGGCCGAAGCACACTCATACGCCTCATCTCTAATCTCTTCTATCTCGCTCAATTGTAACTTCCTCATCTTTCCCACCTCATCATAATCCGCATTCACCGTCTTGATTGCCCAATGTGCCCGATGCGCTAACTCCATTGGCAAATGACAACCCTTTCCATAAACCATCCGATAAGGGGTTGTGCCAATTGGAGTCTTGTAGGTCGTTCGGTACGCCCGCAACGCATCATCCAATTTGCTCGACCAATCCTTCCTATTCGTTCTAACCGTCTTCATGAGAATTTCTTTTATTTGACGGTTGGACACTTCGACTTGTCCACTCGTTTGCGGATGGTAAGGTGTGGCAATCCGGTGATTCACACTATACCTCTTCAACAATTTCCCGAAATTAAAGTTTTTAAAATGCGAACCACCATCACTTATAATAACACGCGGGATACCAAAACGAGAGAAGATATTGGATTGAACAAATTTACAAACAACCGAATGGTCATTTGTTCATGTTGCAATAGCTTCAATCCACTTTGAGACGTAATCCACCGCTACCAAAATATATAGAAAGCCATTTGAATTCGGGAAGGGACCCATAAAGTCAATACCCCATACATCAAATATTTCACAATTCTTGTTTTATTGCATACCCCATAAGCGGGTACTTGTTTTATTGCATCAAGTAGTGGAAGATTTATTTTTACTTGTTTAAACATGTCCCACAATTCTTCTTTTTGGGGACCTCTTGATGCAATAAAATTTTTCCTACCCGGGTCAAGTAAAGCCGATGGAAACGGGACTTGACTCGGTTCACCCTCATCTTTTTCATTCTTTTCATTTTCACCCAAACCCGGTTTTTTAACATTTGATTCTTTAGGTGTAACCGGTGGAACACCATCATCGTCACTTTCATTACCCGTAACATCCTCAACTACCCCCTCAACCAAATCGGGTGACAAATTGGCTTTAAATGATGAACATTAACATTACCTCATGATGAACCATGTGAAGGATTTACCTTGGTATCGCTAGGAAGTTGACCTTTGCTCTTCTTCAATTCTGCCACATCGGTTGCTAATTGACCCATTTGGGTTGTTAGTGATTGGATGCTCTTGTCACGAACTTCATCCTTTTGCATTCGAACTTCATCAAGTTGATTCCGTTTCTGCATATCTTGTTGCATAGCCCGAAGCATATCCATGACTTCATTCCCGCTTGATGAAGGTTGACCCGAACCACTTTGACCCGTTTGTTGAAATTGCCCTTGATAACCATAATTGTTTCCACCCCGGTAATTGCCTTGATTATATTGTTGACGAGATTAAAAGTTACCTTGAGCTCCTTGAAAATTTGGGTTAGCTTGGTTCGACGCGTTCCCATAACGGAAATTAGGATGATTTCGTAACCCGGGGTGGTATGTGTTGGAGTTCAAATTGAAATTTCTACCACCCCCTCCTTGAATTGCAATTACTTCCTCTACTTGCTCATCAACCACTCCCACTACACAAACTTCCACCGTGTGGCCTATTTCATTGCAATTAGTGCACACGTTGTATACTTGGTTCGTAGTTTGCACATTGCCACTCTCTACTCCATGCACTTGGGGCCTTTGAATCACGTGCCTAGCCTGTCTCGAAGATTGAGCCTTCCTCTTGGAATTCACCACCATTTGTTCTAAAAATGCCCAATCAACATGTTCATAATTCGTACCGAATGTACCGTTGGTGATAAACATCAAATCCCGTGCATCCTCTGAACTCAACCCTTCATGAAATGCATTCAACAACTCCCATAATTGGATCCCATGATGAGGGCAATTCCGTAGCATCATATTAAATCTTTCGAAGGCTTCATGAAACATCTCCCCTGATTGTTGTTGAAAGCTCCTCAAACCTCTTCTTGCATCATTAGTCTTTTGAGAGGTGTAATATTCATCTAAGAATATTTGTTGCATATCGGCCCATGTAAAGATCGATGCGGAAGGTAAAGTGTGAAACCATCTCTTTGCTTTATCTTCTAGGGAAAATTGGAAAAGGACCAACTTGACATCATCCGAGGAGAACCCTTGACCTCCAATAGTGTTGCAAATGGAGTCGTATGTCTCTAAATGAAAATAGGGTTCTTCCGTTGCTAACCCCTTGAACTTTGGTAGACTTTGGAGGGCGGTTGTTCTTACTTCAAAAGTTCTTCCATCCGCATGATGAGGAATCACTACCGGCGAAGGATTGTTAGTGATAATGGGCCGAAAGTGAGCTTCAATTCCCCGTACAACCTCCTGATGATGTCTTTGAGGTGCACCCAATGGTACTCTTGGTTGACCCATTTGCATAGGCCCTTGAGGTGCAAAGGGTGGTTGGAATTAGTATTGTGGCATTGGCCGTTGTTGAATTGGTCTTTGAAATTGAGGTTGCGTATTTTGAGGACGCACTTGTTGTAGCGGTGTAGGGCGTTGCAATTGCGGCCCTTGCGGTCTAATATGTTGTACTCCAACCGGTAATCTCCTCGTATCTTGAAATTGTTGGATCGGTTGACTTTGTTGACCCGCTCCTCCTTGAAGTCCCAAGTAACCTCCATCACCCCCATAATAAAAACCTTCCTCTTCATACCCTCTAAACTCCTCTTCATAGCCATCATCATATCCGTCCCCTTGAATACCCGAGGATTGTCCAAAGGGAAGAGTAGAGTAATGGAAACCCGATTGGTTTGATGGTCTAAATGTTGAAGTAGCATCGACAATGGTTGAATTTGGTTGTATTGTGTAGTTAGAGGATGATTGACCCGTAGTTGGGGGAAAGAAGTGTGATAATGGTGGAATGGTGGCAGATGGGCTAAAAGTAAGATTGGGTTCGACTTGAGTAGTAATCGGTTGTGTGGTGTTGGATGGTGTAGTATCATGAGGTGGAGTAGGAATTGTAGTGGTGTTAGGTATAGTGGTGTTTGGTGATGGTTGTGTGGAAGTAGGTATGAATGATGAGGTCGTTTGACCCGTTGTGGGTGGTATTTGAGATTCTTGCATGATGTTTCGTGGTGTAATGGGCGAAGTGGGTGAACCAATGATTCTGTTTTCTCTTACTAAAACTCTGTTTTGCCTTAATGTTCTTTTGATCTCCGGATCAAATGACAATGGTGACGACTTGTGAGAGCCTCTAGTATGCATGCACCTGTAGAACCTGCACACTAAACACACCAGTGTAAACTCGAAAATAACAAAGCAAAACTAACAAACTGACACACGTTGCGCACAACTCCCCGGCAACGGCGCCAAAATTTGACGTGCTGTCATAGTACACACAAATTTAATCCAAATAACAACTATAGATAGTGGTAAATGGGTATCGAACTCCGGGAGTATGTGGAAAATGCGTTGATTTTATAGGTTTGCACTTTCACTAAAATTAAACTAAAATTGCAGAAATTAAAATTCAAGAGTTGATTGTTTTGGTTGTAAGAACTAATTTAAACTAATTAAATTGCAAATCAAAGATTGGTTTTGTAAACAGATTAGGAACAAGTGACCATCCTAGATTTCAGGTTTTAATCCACACTAATGTTTATGCTTAACTAGAAAGAACCACATAGACATGGCTCGTGTTTGATTATCTGTTTGTGATGAAAGAGAACTAAGTTCTCGGATTATAAAATGCGAGGTTGTTACTCGATGATCAATTGACAATTATCCAACCCTAACCCCCCCCCCCCCATGATATCTTGATTGCCAACGGCACCAAGAACGTATGGTTTAGATTAACATAAAACAATAATCAACAATTTACAAACAAATATCCAAACACCATAATAACTCAAACAAACATTCAAAGTTATTATTCTAGAAATTCAAGCACAAACATAGTGTTTCAAAAGCAAACCTTACATGTAGGATGATCACCAAAAGTTTAGCCACTCATGACTTGGTACATCATCATCACACAACGATTAATGTTCATACGAATCGAAAACACAAACCAATTGTTTAGAAATGTTTGGAACCAAGCAAAAACCAGCCAAAATCGCCCCAATGTTCAGAGAAAATGTCCAATGATGAGATAATGTGAAAAGGCACCACAAAAACTGATTAAATGAGGCAGTTACGAATTTCCTCACAGCCTCCACCGTAAATTACGGTACCACCGTAATTTACGATGGTCATCAAACATTTACGGTGAATGTCTCCTGAGTTACGGTGGGATTTGGAGATGTTTCAGGGCCACCGTAAATTACGGTGGCCACCGTAATTTACGGTGGAGCCCTGATTCATGTGTTTTGCTTCTTCGTTCCTTCCACGCAGGACCCGTTCATCTCCAACCCGTCCAAAGCTGCGTTTTAACCCTTTTTAGCTCCCGAACTGTACCTGAAACATAAGCATTCGTAGTCATCTAATTCAAGATAATTACGCGATCAAGTGAGGGATAATTTCATCTTTTAACATCATTAAGGGTTGTCCTATGGACCACCCATCAAAGCCGATCCCATCTATTTATAGGGTCTGATCGGCAGTCCCTCGCGCCCCGCGAAAGAGACCATAAGGGCCTTCGCGCCCTGCGAGAGCCCCTAAGGCGGCAACGAGTTTGCTGAGTCATCCCTGGTTGTCGACGCGTGTCAGGCCACGTGGCGGGCTGTGGCTCCGCCACTTGTTGCTCGCTAAGGCCCGTTAAAGCTTAGGAGCAGTCTGTCGCGCCCCGCGACAGACTTAAATTATTGTTTTTATTTGTTATTTATTAATATATGTGTTATTCGGGTCCAGTTTTTGTATACGGGGTGTATTTTAGGACTGATAGGGGTGTTCTAATAATTTTAGGAGAGTTGTTATATCTTGGGTATAACTCCTGAACTATTTAATAAAATATATAATGCACTCGCATTAAGTATAGTAACCCAATTCAACTTTATCCCTACGTTACGAGACAAAACCCCAACGAACTTAGTCGGGCAGAGCCTTGACATGCGTTGGTGGGTCCTAATTCAATCGGACAGGGTATTTACTTAGTGATCAGGGGTTAAAACACTTAAAACGGGGCAGAGATTTATTATTATTATTATTATTATAGGTGAAAATAAAAATATAAAGTAGAAATCTAGAGTGAGAGAGGGGGCGTTTGCTAGAGAGATGGTGAGCAGGGAAACTGAACAACTACTGGCTTCCTTTTATAGTGAAATTGAAGGCCACTCATTAAAGTATGCGTACACCTCAAGCAGCTTAAATCTCTTACACGTAGCATGCATTAAATGAATATGTTGAAAGTTTGTTTCAACAGATTCCTTACTTACATAATTTACAAATTTCTTTTCTTTGAAAATTTTAATTATTATTTTATTAACATTTTGTACACTTTAATATCTAATTTGATAATTATTATTTTATTAATTTATATATTATAATTAATTTAGCTACTTCACTTATTCGGCGCTTATAACTTCTAAAATATAACGTTTTATAAAACAATGAATATGTCTTTAGGATGAGAATAATTTTATCTACATTTTATCCTAAGTTTCATTAAAAACGAAGTAAGTGCAAATATAATGTATTTTTATTGTTATAATTATTAAACGGTTCCTGCGTTTGCCAAAATACCTTATATTTCTATCGGTCAACTTACCCATGACCTATTCGTGTAATAACTTTATTTTATATTTAAAAATTTTGGGAATGTTACATCCTCCCTACCTTGTTTTAAATCTCGTCCTCAAGATTTGGGCTACGATATCTTCTTGGGGTTACGTCACGTCTTTTAGTTGGTTATCAAGGTGTCTGGGATAGAATCAAAAGATGAATATAAAGATATCATAGGATAATTGGAATTCAATGGTCTCAAAACTTATTTTCAGGAATTGATGTTAACTGAATGAGATGAAATGATACCATTATAGAGGTGCCTGAGTTTCATAAATTAATCGAGGTATAAGAATCGAATGTAAATGATTTTGAGAAACAATAGGATTCAATGCCAGAAGAGAACTTACTTTGATCGTCAATTGAGGGAGACTCTGAATCAATAATCTCAGTTTGAAATGGAAGTATGAAAAATGATTTGTCAACGATCAAACCAAAGACCAGTGGCGTTTATTTAAATGGCAAGGATACACCAAACAATACAATAGAATTTGGTGTATCATGGTCTTAATACATAATTGTACCAAGACTACTTGAATAATAAGTTAAACGGAATAAATATGATTAAGGTTTCCTAGTTAGCACAGGCTACAAATTTATACAGACACCTTAAGGTGTTGTAATGATTGAAAGAATTCAATGATTACGGTGACCGAACGAATTCACCGTTCTCGAAATTGACTGAAAGTTTTGGGAGGTTCTTGTGAAGAATAATATCTCGTGGGCTTGGAGGAAAATGCTAAGTCTTCGGCATGTAATCCAAAAACATATATGGACTAAGTTGGGAGATGGCACTAAAACATCGGCATGGTTCGACAAGTGGGATGACGTTTGTCCACTTAACATGTTCATCACCCCAAGAATAATTGCAAACGCGGGCTTCAACCTGAGTATGACGGTTGCTGAGGTAAATAATCATGGGATTTGGAGCTGGCCGACTGGTTGGGTCAATAGATATCCGATGCTTCTTAATTTACGGCCGATGATTTTAACGGATTTAATGCAAGACAAACTCATTTGGCGATCAATGGAGGGGAAGGAAGCGGATTATAGCACGTCTACTGTTTGGGAGGATATTCGGTATACTCAACCCAAGGTTCCTTGGACGAATATGGTGTGGTTCTCTCAAGCAATACCGTGACACTCTTTTCTTATGTGGTTACTGGTGAACGAAAAATTGAAAACGCAGGACGTCGTGAGCTTGTGGCAGTCGTCCGGTAATACAAATTTTCAACTACTATGTTGTTCCCTCTGTAGCTCGGGACCAGACTCTCACTAACATCTATTCTTTGAATGTCGTTATGCTACTAAAGTGTGGAATGGAATAAAAAGGTAAAGCTGGTATTAATGACATACAAGAGAAGTGGGCCGAGATTTTTGACTTCTTGGTGGGAATAGCTGAATCAAAAAATGCCCAACATGTGATTTCCAAACTGGTGATTGGGGCTGCGGCTTATTTCGTTTGGCAAGAAAGGAACCAAAGACTTTTTTTCGAACAAAAAAAGGGAGCCTGAGAAGCTGGTGGAGCTGATCTTAACTACGGTGTGGTTGAAATTACATACACTTAAGTTCAGAAACACGAGACAGATAGGGGCGATTTCAAGAATGGAGCTTACCACGTGGTTTGATGGTTGCTGATGATGATTGCGGCTAGGATTGATTGTATTAGTGTTGTTTATCTAGTTGTTTGATCCTAGTTGTTTTGTTTTCTCTTGTTTGCTTTTTGCTTGTTTACTCTAATATGGCATGTCATATCATATTGGAGAACTGAGGGATGGATTTGTTCCTCACTTGTTTTCTTTTGGTTTTTGATGGTATAAAATTCACTGGGGTAACCCTTTACCCAAAAAAAAAAGTAAATCTGGATATTCAAAAGATAGAATGTTCAAATGAATATTATAAGATCAATTCAAAGATGAAAGGAATGATGGAGGTACGTTGGAATAAGAATTTAGGTACTTTTATCTTAACACAAAATTATATTAAGACTGGTTTAGGATAATGAATCAATAAATAGATAAATTCGTACCTCATGTGTGAAAATGAAATGAGTTCAAGTTTCAAAGAAATCGCCACCGCAAGGTGTCGTGTTTTAACAAATAATACATCGAAATTCAGACAATGAGATTACCTCGAATATGATGATCCCAATTCATCATATGGGATTTTGAATTGAATATATATTGTGAACAAGGTCAAACAATTTGAGCTTGGTTTGGACGTATTCCAACAATGTATTGATAAGTAATGGTTTACAATAAAAACCCGATAAGTATCTTGTTGAAAAGAAAAGGAGTTTTCCAAGAAATCTGTTGACTTGATTATCAAAGGTCAACATTATGTAATCATATAGATTATCAGAATGAGTATAACGAAATATTTATTAAAACCTATAAATAAATGATCTTTTGATGTGAATTCACATGCATGACAATCAATGCACGTATGACATAGGAATTTGTCAAGAGATGAGACAAATGAGAGTTGGCTCTATATATAAAAATTAAAGACCTTTTATTGATGAGGTTTGGATCGGAATCAAAAGTCAACTAATACTGTAGTACAGACAAAACATAAGAGTGCCTTATTTTAAAAGTTACTGTTGTTTCCGATGTTGAAAATATTCATGCGTTCTCCTTAGCTTCATCTGGGTTTCTATCCTCGTTGTCGGCGACCTTAGGTAGTTTCGGGCAGTAGAGACGAAAGTGCTCTGGTTTTCCGCATTTGTAACATACATTAGTTTTCCTTCTCCTTCTACATTCTTCCTCTGTATGTCCAGTCTTTTTGCAGAAGTTACAGCGAAGTGTCTTCTTAGAATGGCGTTTTCTTGCATTGTTCTTGTTATTGTTGTTGCAGGTAGGCTATGTGATTACTGGTTCTATTCCTTTGTCCTTACATGATTTGTCATAGCGGAATTCCTTATAAGAGTAGCTATAGGTTGTGGTTTGCTTTCGTTTGGAAGATAGAGTTGTGATATGAATATCATGACTTCCGTTGATACTAGGGTTAGGTTTGAAGTGATGGGTATGTTTACAGTGGATAGTAGGATTCTCGTTTATAGGCACAGAAATTTTAATAGCTTTAATGATTGAAGGTATGGCATTCGATATTCCTTGAGCTATTATATTTTCTATAGTATTTTTATCCAAAGAGTTTTCATTTCTAGCCTGAATTTCTTGATTACATGCCATCCCCTTTGACATCTTAATTACAAACATGTTCAGATATAATTATCACAGAACTAAGCAATTACACAAGCACATTTTTTTAGCACGATTGTAGTCATAGTTATCAGTATTATGCGTTGGTAGATATATATATATATATACATATTATATTTTAACATTTTCTTTTACTATATATCTTATCAAAATATAAGGAAAATGTATATTTTATGTGTTGTTTCTTCCTTTGGTGTAATAGCTTTTCTTTATATTGCCTTAATTCAACTATATTTCCAGAGCTCATGACTGGATAGGTATTCAAAAATAAAGGCAAGAGCTTATATGAAATTCTGAGATTCTCCGTCATTGACCCATTTATTATTCTTTAAGATGTGGTGCTAGTACATATATTCTTAAGGTATCTTTTAAATTAAGGTTGGGTATCAAAATAGGTTTTGAGTAGACATGTAGGTTTGTTTCTTCTATTATATAAAAGCTGGTCCTTCTACAAAAGATATTTGATTATTATGCATACTACCAAGAAAATGGTATCTTGCATATATACATATATATATAAAGTTTTTAAAATTTCCTGTAATATGTATATATATAATACCGATTCATAAGAATCCAATTACATAACTAATTGTATTAGTTATCATGTTTATTCCCATAACTTTGTTTATTCCTTTATATTAACAAATTAAATTTCTATCAGATTTATTAAACATAAGGGAATTCATCAAAAGGAATAATTTAATAAAGGTATAAATTTTCTGGATTCTTTTAAAACAATTAAACCTTTAAATGACAGGTTGATTCATTTTGGTTATAACATTCTTAGGACGTAATTGAAATTCTTAATTTATTATATCTATTTATTAAAGAACCATAATAGGTAATACTAAGTCTAGCGTTTTTAAATTTGATTTTTAAGTAATGAAGTATCATTCTCATATCAAAATATACATACATATGACTTAAATATAGCTTAAGAAATGAATTGAACTTATCAAATGATAACAATTGTTTCCTCTTGAGATATATGTATATATATTTTAAACCATATAGCTATACCGTACTAAATGTTTTTGTACATATTTTTAATTTATGGATGAAATATCATTTGTAATATTGATACAAGTTATATATATAATATATATATATATATATATATATATACACACACATTTGTCTTGCATATAATTTAAGAAATAGGTTTAAGCTATTTCCTGTTGATATATAGGTATTATGTGTGACAACCCGTATTTCCGAGGTTAGCTTCGTTCAGTTTCATGATTCTTAAATTACGTTTCACTATGTTTTACTATCTCATGCCACACGACTTGCATAATTAACTTATTTAAAAATTGAATTAAATTAGCTAATGTTACATATATATGTCATTTGTTTGCATAACCCGAAACCCGAAACGCATGTTTACCCAACCTGAAACCCACTAACTCGCCAAACAGCCCTGGTCCAATAAAACCCCAAACCGCCCCACCCTCTAATCCCCTTTTATTCACGTACAATCTGCTTGAGACCATTTTCCCCCACACAACAAAACCCTAAAGCGACCTCCTGGCTCCTGCCCTCCCTCTGCTTCTTCTTGATCAGCGACACACAAGGCCGCGGTTCACCGAGTTGAACTTTGATCGGATCTATATCATTCTTAACTTGGTAATAGTTCTGATTCTTGTTTAATTGTTCTTATCTTGGCTGCGATTTCTGGGTTTGATAACGATCCTTGACGTTTTTGATGATTACTTGTAATATAGGATTGCTAGAAATCATTGTTGTTGATGTTATGATTGATTATAGTTTCGGTTGGTCGCTAGGGTTTTGTGTATAAGTTGAATCTTGGTGGTTCTTGAGGCTTTAGTGATAAATAATCTGAACTTGATGATAATCTGCTGTGGATGATTGAATATATTCGTGTAATGGCGGAAACATGATAACGAAACTCAAAAACTCGTTTTATGTCACCAAGAGCTGAAACAGGGAATCTGTCCAGCGAATTCAGCCAACTTCAGTTGGCTGTAATGGGGTCATAATTTAATGAAATCTGGATTTTCTTGAGTCTATAATGTGCTATTTTGAAATACGCTTCAAATGGCTCTGGAATCATGATATTTGGACATTGTTTGCTATTTAAAATAAATTATTTTGTTTCAGCAACTGAAGCTACGTTTTTCTGCAGAAAATGTGTGTTATGTTCTTCATCATAACTTGAAATATGGATAGAGTTAGTTTATGAAATTCAAAAAGTAGATGGCCACGGGTGTCGTCGTAATTCTCCAACTGGAATATCGTCAATCAGACTTACGATGAATTTTAAATGATTTTTTCCGTGGACTGCAGTCAGAAGGTGACGAATCTGACTGCAGGCCGGTAAATGATTTTTATAAAATAATTGGTAATGAATTGAGCCCCGAGATGTTTTACACAATGTGACGTGGATAGTTTGGAACATTCTGTAAAACTTTGGGAATTTTTGGAACAAGTTAACTATTTTATTAAAATACCCGGAAACAGCCCAGTTTTGGATGTTGAAGCTGAAGCAATATAAGTAGTGATTTGCGTGTCTAAATGTCGGTTAGGTTATCTGATAATGATCCAACTTGTTATATGTTAACGAAAGTGTTATATGAAGTATGGTGTGCTTGCTCTTGAGTAGTTATAGGCGGAATGTATATAGTTTATGACTTGTATGAGTTTGAATAATTGCTATGTGTTATACGGTGATCTTTGCTTTGAATGCACACTGTGAATATACGTAACTCAATTGATTATGAAACTGATTTCATTGGTAACCACAGTAGGATTTGGTTGACTAACTTGGAACGGGTAACTTAACAAACCGAGCAAAACTAAGGTGAGTTCACTTCTCTCAAAACAAGCATGCGTCCGGTGGGGATAATCAAACAGGCAAACAAATAAATGGATTTTCATAAACCCACATCCTTGTAGGGGATGTGAGGCGGATTTCACAAACCCATATCCTTGAAGGGGATATGAAACAGTTTTCAGTAAATGTTGATGTTGGATAATACACTCACTTTCTATCACTTAAGTCCCATCATACTACCGGGTTAGTTGCTTGTAGGGCAACGGGGTTATTAGTTGATAGCGCTATTAGGTTTGGCACCCTCACGACATACCTGGATAGGATGAGCGTGAACTAATAACTTTAAAATCATGACCAATGTTTGACAGAGCATTGGAGAAGGGCAAAAAGGAGCCGTCTGCGGTATCGAGTTATTATCAACATAACATAAGTCAATACTTGGTAACAAACGGTTAAAAAAACTGTGAACTCACCAGCGTTGTCTGATACACTTTTCTGCATGCTTGTAGGTCCTTAGGTACACTGTTTGGAACTTGCTGTCTGGGAAGCTGGAGTGGTCATGGGTCGTGACATTTGGAAACGCTTCTCGCTGTTGCATTGTTTTGAACATTTTCATTTAAACTTATTGAACAAATTATTATGCTTCCGCTGAACATGTTTAATTTTCTACACTGGTGTTTGAATTATACTATTTCGTTTAATGGAAAGTTTATTTTATTTATGGTTCAATATGATTAGTGGCTAGATCCTGGTACGTCACACGCCTCGCGGAGGTTTCCGCTTGTGGTATTTTTGGGGGTGTGACAGATTGGTATCAGAGCCACTGGTTATAGTGAACTTGGGTTTAAAAATGTTTTTATAAAACCAGACTATAACCGAACAGTTTCTTAATACGTGA
Organism: Helianthus tuberosus; assembly: GCA_030545235.1. Classification (NCBI taxonomy): domain Eukaryota; kingdom Viridiplantae; phylum Streptophyta; class Magnoliopsida; order Asterales; family Asteraceae; genus Helianthus; species Helianthus tuberosus. Next base: position 9,250 of record JARYGA010034643.1, on the reverse strand, counting down.
ATACGACCATGACACTCAGCTCCAGATTGCAAGATTCATCTTTTCACCTGTTGTATACATTACATGACTAGTGTACACTTGTTTATGATGTAGCATACGGACACACTCTCGCCACTATAGCATAATTTCATGAATTGCTTGTTTACATTATGATGCGTCGTTAGTATGTCGTAATCCTTAGATTTTTGTGATCTTGTCGTTTTGACAATCTCTGTTTGACATTTGAGTTCGAGGAATCATTTGACATGAGTTAGGAGGAACTGAGATGAGCATGCAAATCATAGTATTATTGTGGGTGCACACATAATAATAATGTGGGGTGCATGTGAGTCCTAGTGAGGCTTAGCGAATGTGAAAGGGGTTTTGTTCCATTGTCTGACCTAGTGATAAACACAACAGTCTATAGGAGTCTTAGCGATGACTGTCTCCTACTCGAATGTGATCCTTTCAATTCCTTCCGAATCCTTACAAATCTCGATGATTATGAGTGTTGCCTGAACACGTATCTGAACGTCTGGTGAACCGTATAGGAATGCTAGGTGCTAGTGCGAGCATCTCTAAGTTAGTTGTCAAAGCGTCGAATGTTTGGTCTGTACTTTCCTCACTTTTCTCGTTTACTTATCTCAATGAATTGACGTCTCAGAAGTATGGTCACCTCTGCAATTCTCTAGCAACACACCGTGTATTATCCAATCACCTCGCAAGACCGAGGGACAAGAGGATGAGCGTGATACATTAGCAACCCTAGTATTAGGACGACCCTGCTCACCGACAACGAACACTCGCAGACTGACTTCAATCGAGTCCCTAACCCTAGTCAGCAACCTTTGGGAGCCAACCCTTATGAATCACTCATGGCATAACCACTGACAATCGACCAGGATATGGGATGTGTAATTTCTATCGCATTGGGTAGTACCCTAGGATATGTCAAAGAATGCAGAAAAGTGGATTCTTTTGCTGAAAGATCGCAGAGATTTGTTCACGAAGCAACAACATTAGGGGCAATGGCCACGGTGACAACAAGGTATTCGCAATCATAACTTTCAGTATGGAAATGAAGGTGACTTTGACAAGGATTGGCCGTTGTTAAGTCAAGACGTCAACAACCAAGGGAACAATGACAGTGTTGGGAATCCTCGTAACGATAACAACGAAACTGGAAGGGGTGCTCATGGAAGAGCATTTAGGATTGGCGTGGGTGACGCCAGGTATAATAGCAACATGGTGGACTGTACATTTTAGTAACTAATCATTTCGTCTCTGTTATGTTCAACCCCGATACCTCTTGAAGTCAGACACGTTGTAAAAGTGGCTGATGGCAAGCCAATTGAAGTCTCACACGTTCGCTTAGGGTGCAAACTCAAACTTGTAGGTCACGTGTTTGACATTGACTCTTTCCCCGTTACTTTTGGAAGCTTTGATGTAGTCGTCAGTATGGACTGGTAGTCCAAGCATCGAGCAGAAACCTTTGTAAAGATAAAAATTGCATGTATATCCTTCCCTGGTGGAAATTCACTGAATGTCAGTATCACTTCGACTAGGGAAGTCTAGCAGCGTTTCAGCTACCCTACTACACTATCACTGGTTACCGGTACGTAGCCCGAAGAACTTCTAGGTTTACCCCCCCCCCACAACGTCAGGTGGAATATCAGATTTGAATCAGGACAGAAGCAACCCTGATTTCTAGTACCCCCATATTGTTTCACACCAGGAAGGTTACAAGAACTGTTTAATCAACTTTAGGAACTACTGGGTAGGGGTTCTAATTGACCTAGCTTCTCGCCTTAGGGAGCCCACGCTCTATTTGAGAAAAGGAAGGGCGAGTCCTTTCGCACGAGTATCGACTACCGTAAACGCAGCAAGGAATCAAGCTTCTATTCGGAAATCGACCCAAGATCGGACTGTCACCTGAAGGAAGACCCAGGGGAAGATGTTCCTAACACGCCATTACAGACACAGTACGGCCATTACGATTTTCTGTTCATGTCATTCAAGTTACCCAACACACCAGCAGCCTTATGAATCACATGAATGGTATGTGTGAACCTCATCTCGCAAAATTCGTTAACCGTGTTCATGGATGACGTTTTGAATCACAACCGGGAGAAAGGAACACCATGAGTGGCACTCGTATCTTATCTTAGGGCTCTTAGGGGGAGCAACTCCACACGAAGTCTTTCTAAGTGTGACTTCTGGATTCGAGAAGTACACTTTCTTGGTCACGTAGTCAACGAACTGGAGATACACGTGGATCCCGCTAAGATCCATTTTATTAGAAATCGATCGGCACCGAAGAGTCCTTCAGAGGTGTGGTAATTTCTTGGTCTCGTTAAGTACTATCACAGATTCATCAAGAGATTTTCGAAGATCGCACAGTTTTTGTTGCTTTAGCACAGCAGGGTGTTGTGTATTCGTGGAGGACAAAACAGGAGGGCGTCTTTTCAGCTTTGAAGCCAAACTCTACAATGCACTGAATATTGACCTTACTCGATGGTACATGTGATATTAGGATGTATTGGGCTGTTTCGATCCAAGGTCTCGGTTGTGCGCTGATACAACGTGAGAAAATGATAGTTTACGCTCTTCGATAGTTGAAGATTCACGAGAAGTATTTCGTGACTCACAACCTGGGGTGAAAGCCATGGCCTTTGGAATTTGAGTTTGGAGGCATTACTTGGACGATACCAAATGCACTATTTAGATCGATCACAAGGGCCTCCAGCCCATCTTTGATGTGGAAGAGCTAAGCATGCAACGGCGCTGGACGGAACTCTTGAATGATCACGACTGTGTAACCTGAGCGTGTACGAGCCTTGCAACTCACTATCAACTCTAGCCTACCTGATCAGATTCGTTATGCCAAAACCGAAGCGTTGAAGGAAGAAAATATTCAAGTGGAATCCATGCGAGGCATGGAAAGGAAACTTGCAGCAGAATCAGACGGTATTCACTACTTCATGGAGCGAATATGGGTCCCACTATAAGACAACCTTAGGGAACTTGTGGAGGACGATGCACACAAGTCTCAATATCCTATCCATCTGGGTTTTGATAAGTTGTATTAGGATCTGAAGATCTTGTACAAGTGACCGGGCATGAAGGCCCACATAGCAACGCAAGTGAGCGATGTTTGACTTGTGCAAAAGTCAAGGTGGAGTATCAGAAACTTTTAATTTGTGTTAGCAATCAGAAACACCCATATGAATGGGAACATACTGCCACGTATTTATCACTGGTCTACCTAAAACTCAAAACGGGAACAATATCACATGGGGGATCGTTGATTATCTCATGTACCCAGCACACTTCCTTGCAATCAAGGAAATTGAAGAGTATTCGCAGCTTGTGGATATTCCTCTGGGAGAGGCGGTTTCTAGGCACGGGGCACCGACTTCTACTACCTCTGATTGTGATCTGCATTTATACCCGATTTGTGGCCGGCAACACACAAATCATGTGGCTCACGTCTAGACATGAGCACTACCTATCACCATCAGACAGATGGTAAGAGCGATCGAACCATCCAGACACTCAAAGACATGCTGCGAGCATGTGTGATTGACTTTGATAAAAGTTGGAAAGACATTTACCTTCGGTAGGGTTTTCCTGCGACGGCTACCATTCTTGTATTCTGGCAGCACCGTTCGAGGCATTGCATGGACGACAATGCCGGTCTCTTTATTGGGCTGAGGTGGGTGACAGCCTAATCACAGGCCCAGGGCTTGTGCTCGAAACTCATGAGAAGATTGATGAAAACACAAATCGTATGGCGGAAACGCGTGACCGCCAGGAAAGCTGATAAGCTTAGGAAACACTAGGAGTTCGCTGCAGGCGACCGAGTCATGTTGAAAGCCTCACCTTGGGAGGGTGTGATACGCTTTGGGAAGCGCGACAAGCTAAATTTACGTTACGTTACGTTGGGCCATTCAAAATTCTAGAGAGAATCGGTAACGTGGCCTACAAACTCGAGTTACCTGACGAATTGGGTAACGTTCACGATGTCATTTATGTCTCGAATTTAAAGAAGCGTTTATCCAATGAAACACTTGTGATACCCTTACTAGTGCCTAAGGTTAACGACAAGTTGCAGTTGTCAAGGAACCTATTGAAATCATGGACCAGGAAGTCAGGGTTCGTTAACCTAGTCGAATTCCAATCGTGAGAGTTCGTTGGAACTCAAGACGTGGACCAGAGTTCACGTGAGAATGCAAAGATCAGATGAAGCTCTATTATCCTCGATTGTTCAAACGGTTGAATCAACTTTTGATGTCATTGGCGAATTTCGGGACTAAATTCCTTTTCAAGTTGGGGATGATGTGGTGTAACACCCCGTGTTTCAAAAGTCGAAGTCAAAGTCAAGGTCAAAGCCAACGACCGATTTCGCGCAACTTGACTAATAGTGAATTTCTTTTATAAGTGTCAATAATCAAGTAATCGACGCGTGTTATTCACTAATTAATCGACTTACGACTGTGAACTATAGGAAGTAACAATGCGATAAAGTCAACTAAACGCTAATCAATCCAGTTTAATTGACTTCGAATCACAATCGAACTCGCAACTCGAATTACGCATTTTGGTTATTGTTATACGTGTGTGTGCCTTACGTGTTACTTGTGCCTGTTTATTTATGTTATGATGTGGTCATCAATCGAAAACGCAATCGAACTCAAATTGCAATCGAAATGGTATTATAATTGGTGGAGAAGAGATAGCGCGAGATATAGTAGTTGGGATTAAAAGTAATTTGACTTGGAAACTCTAGCATATCGAAACGCTCGCAATCGAAATCGAAACATCAAAAATTGTCGCGCCGAACACTCGAATCAGGCGACCGATCGATCAGGCAACCAACCGATCGACCAGCTGTCTGTACGGACTGCCGTCCGATCGGACAGGCTGTCCGATCGAGCTGCTTGGCCGAACGGCCAGCCCTTTCCTCTCTGGGTAACTCTATAAATACCCTTGTCACTTTCATTCTTTCTACTTTTGGAAACCCTCTATCCGACCAGCTTGTGTTCCTCACTTTTCTTCAGATTTCTCATGATTCCGGTAAGATCTCGTCCTAAATCTTGTACTTTCTTGATCTACACGCACTCCTACACCTTTCTATCTTTTAAATCTTAACTTTTAACCGTGAAATCATCAAGATTTGGGGTGTTCTAGGGTGACGTCATCATGAAGTTCTTATGAACTTCAAGTTTGACCTCATTCCACCAAGGATAACTCAGATCTAAAGGATTTCCACATGATTTCACAACGATTTCGCATAGATCTGAACATTTCCGAAAGGATAAAAGAATTGAAAGAAATAATCACAAGTTTTCTCATCCTTTTACACTCAATGCACTCAAAACCCTAGAATCGGAGCTTGTGCCGGCTCACTACACATCATTGTGGTGAGGGTTGGTTCGAGATCCGTAACTCTACCCATGAGATTACCGAGTCCGGGTTAACCATGAACCAACATCTTAAACCGGTGGAACGAATGAACTTGGATGGTTTCCTGTTCAAACGGGTCACTAGACTTAGGATGAGGTTCTGTTGGTTAGCACGATATCAACACATCTCGATAAAACGACAAACGAACAAAACAGCCAAGTGTAAGACAGACGGAACGACCAGCACGGAATGTTGTCCGATCGGACCACTATCCGAACGAACTGCCAACCGTACGGGTTGTCAACCGCATAGGTTGCTAGCCGAACGACTTGCACAATATTTGAAGGATTGAATGTTGAACGAGTTGTTGTCCGATCGGACTACCAACCGATCGGATTACCATTCGAACCATGAGACATTTTGACTTCCACACTTAAACAGTTTTCAACATGTTCAATGCACAAGGAATGCCACCCGCACGAACGACTGTCCGAACGGGTGACGACCTGCCATGAACTTGAAGTGTCCAACCGAATGGGTTGCCGTCCGATCGGACAACCGACCGACCTGAAAAGTAGAGATACTTCAATGTTTTCAAAATGCTACAACGAAAACTTCAAAAGTCAAGCCATCATACACAAACACATCCTTCTCAAAGGAAGAAACAATCGACTCGAACAGTCATCCGACCGGACTACTGTCCGAACGAACTGCCATCCGCACGGCCAGCCGTCCGAACGAACTACCATCCGATCGAACTGCTGTCCGAGCCACGCGCACTTTGCCTCGTTTTGTGTGTCACTTATCATTATGCTATCAATCTATTCAGGCTAATCTTACTCTCTAAGCGCTCCCTTCAATCCATCAATCGCTGTGAGTATACTCGATCCCTTTTTGCTTTACGCGCTTTTGGGTGTTACATGCGTTACTTATTCTAAATCACATCGAACACACTACTCAGTACTATTTCAACGCTAACCGTTACCGCATGTATTACGTGACTAAATGAATGCTTGTTTGTTATGTTTACACATGAAATGCTGTCTACCTGCCTTTGCAACGGTAGTACTATTAGTTTGGACTCAGCACCCGTTCACTCGGGGGTTGTTAAGGACAATTATTTGGATGGATTACAGTGGTTATCATGTATTACGAACTGCCTTGGGCAGTCAATTCGCAGTCATTGGTATCGATAGGTTCATGTCTAACTAACATGCCTCATTTCACTCTGTGTACGTGCTGGTTATGCGTAAACTACTTCGAACTCTATATGCTATTACCAAACTTGTATGCTCACCTTTACACTATGTGTATTGACTTTTATTTTAACGTATGTGACAGGTTCTTAGGATGCTTATCTGCTAGGAAATCGAGGCTAGAATAAGGCTCTAGAAGCCAACAAATAGTTGTCTGTACAAATGAAATCAAGAGTCTCTAGAAGCAGATAAACAATTGCTCTGTTTTAAAATCTGAGTTGTCGGAATAGAACTATTTGCCTGGATTTTGTCTGTAATAATTTGTTTTACCTTTTGAGACGTGGTATGGGACATGTTACTTTAAATTGATTGGTAATGATAATTGTTATGGAAACTTCTGGACAATCTGTTTCGCTCAGTGCCAAACCCCAATGTTTCCGCCATCGGTTGGGGTGTGACAGATTGGTATCAGAGCCATAACTATAGGGAATTAGGCAAGACACGACCTAGTCCGGGTCGAAGTCTTAGAGACCTAGTCTATAGTTAGGAACCAACAGACCGACTTGTGCATATCCGGTAGGGATTATGTACGAGCTTAATTCTCACTATTCTCGCCTATGCTACACTATCACTGCACTCGAATTTTCAATTGAAGACAAGCGATTAAGTCGAGATTAGGTGTGAAAACCGCAAACTCTCGGCTAAAATTTGCTTGATCAACCCGCATTATATTTACCAACGGGGAGAATTATGCCAAATCAGGAGTGAAATCCATATTTTGATGAATAATCTCCTCTATTCTATTTAAAACAGGAACGAAGTTGTTAAGACAGGGGTGAAAATCTAACCTTGGCGACTTGCTCCGACTTTTACTTGGTTTTACAAAACTCTCACCAAGGTCTCGACAGACTCCAACGACCTGAAGTCACGATATGACTAACGGGATGCGTGCCAAATGCCCAAGAATCGAGGCAAGAGCACAAGTCCTGAAGGTCGAAGAGTGTACGACAAGTCCTTGAGAATAGTCGAATCACTTTGGTTAGTCAATGTCTAATAGCCGCAGACGATCTATTTCTCGATTTTTATGTGTTTCGATTCTGAGCCCGCAACTGCTGACTCTGATGATTCGTCGATTTTATGTGATTTATGTGGTTTATGTTTATTTGTTAGCGTTTTGAGGTACTTTTGGATTCGATCTAACGCCTTTTACTTCCGCTAATCACACAACACGCTATAGATCGCTGATAAATCGCTAAATTGTGGACGACCTTATGCTATGATACGCTTACACTATACTACTCGATATACTAAACGCAAATGCTATATTCTAACACTCGAGAACTGTGAATGATAGGTTTCTGTATTCTGACTGTCTCTGTGATTACATGCGTATGTGCTTCTGTGATTCTGTGCCCTACGTGCTTATGTGCTTCTGTGTTTATGTGAATCTGTGATTATGTGCCTATGTGATTAGGAAATACATGTTACATTGTGTTCCTGAGCTTTAGTAAGTATTAGACGTGTGAGGTGAGATTCGATTATGATGTGTCGGAGACCTATGGCGATGTCTGTTGCAGACAATGTCAACTGGACCATCATCCCGTCACACACCACTTTCTCGCCAAGAAAAGAGAGACAAACGTCTTGCTGCTATCATTGCTAAACAAGTAGCAAAAGCTGTGAGTGATGTCTACAAGAACGTCAGCAAATCATCTGAGGAGTCGAGAACCAAAGCTCCTAAAGCTACCCCCAAAGTTGTCTTCAGTTTCAAGCAGTTCAAGGCTTGTGGGCCAAAGGAATTCACTGGCGAGGAAGTCCCTACAGCGTTGTTCCAATGGTTTGATTCCATTGAGGTCACTCTATGACAGAGCGGTTGCCCCGACGACCTACGCACTCTCAACGCAACTGGCGTCTTCCAGTCCCGCGCCTTAGACTGGTGGACGGCTGAGAGGAATAAACGAGGGAACGATGCAGCCTACGGTCTGTCGTGGGACGAACTCAAGGAGGTCATGCTGGAAGAATTCTGCCCTCCTCACGAACACCAAAAGTTGGAAGATGAATTCTGGCACATAAAGCAAAAGGATGGTGAAAACGCTGCTCTCACTGCTCGCTTCAAGCAGCTCAGTATCATCTGCCCTGATCAAGTGAAGACTTCTGACATGGCAATCAAGAAGTATATCCGAGCCCTGCCTGACTGTGTTGCAGATTTCGTGCAAGCGGCTAAGACTAAGACGATCGAAGAGACCTACCTACTGGCCGCTGAAATCAACGACAAGCGGGTCAAGGCTGGTGTCTGGGATAAAACTTCGAAGCACCTGCATCAAGTTACCACCGACACTCCAACTGCCGAAACAGTCACCGCTCAACCGTCAAAGACCTCGCGCCGAATGAAGAACAACAATAGCAGCTCCAGCAACAAGAACTGTGCTATCACTACCACTGCTGCCCCTCTTCAGGCCATACCGGCCCAGCAGCAGCCTCATCACCGACCAGCACCAGCTACTTATGCACCACTGGCAAAGCGTGCATACACAGGCCCCCACCAGGCTTGCCCGACATGTTCTTATCATCACCCAGTGGGTCTCGCCTGTCGTTTCTGCGCTCACTGCAACATGTATGGCCACTTCACTGCTAATTGTCGTACTGGTCCCCGTCAAGCCCCAGCTCAA
>JARYGA010034642.1:0-22356 GCA_030545235.1 Helianthus tuberosus | reverse complement strand
TCATTTGTTTGTTACTACAAAGCAACAAACGACCTCGGTGATTAATGAAAGTAAATAGGTCAAAAATAATGTATCGCGAAGACATGCTCGCCTATAAGTGAACACTCATCCCAAGAATTCCCAGGTAAGCACAACTGGTCTCGCGTCTGATGAGATATATACGAAGTGCTTGCCTAGACAGAAAACCCAGAATACAGGCATTCACCCTTCCAGTTTGCACGTGTTCACATTATTTAAAACCAAAAACCTTGATGAGCTTTTGAAAACTCAAAGGGGTTTAAAACCTTACAATAGAGGGTTCAAAACCTAGTAATCAATCATCCTAGAACAGATGATTAGTTTTCAAAGCGGTTTTGAAATTTATGTTCTTGTTGTGGTCGTCGCCTAAGGATAGGTGACGGTATTGTTTTTAAAACTAAACACAAGAAAACTTGTGTTAGGGTCCTAGAAAGGTTATAGACTAGGTCAAAGCATTACTAATAACCTAATTCCCTATAACCATTGGCTCTGATACCAACTTTTCTGTCACACCCCGACCACGTAAAGCAACTAGACGTGGCGGAAACGTCGGGGAGTGTTGTAACAGAATTGTTGTTTCATAACCATGGCATAAATAATTCACCTTTATTTAATAAAAGAACTCATTGTTTTTAATACAATCAAATAAGTACAACTATAATCTTCCAAGTTTTAAAGTTGCTAAGGCATGAGTCCATCCTAAATGTAGCATGTATCGACAATCATTGCAAAGCAGTACCTGAAACATGTGTAAAAATAGGTACGTCAGCATAAAAATGCCTGTGAGATACATAGGTTTTGTGAATATAGGATTCATGACTTATAAGTTTAGAAAATGTTGTTTAACAAAAGTCAGTCATGATCCTTGTCATTTGCTTTGGCTTGTAAATCGCTTGAAAAACAATAAATTCTAATGATATGTATAAATAAGAGAAAATTGTATGGTTAAATGTATAACCAAGTAAAGTGAGTTGTATAGGTAAATTGTTTGTAAACCAAAGTCTTGTAAGAGAATCGTGTTACTTGTGTAAAATGTATAAGTCCAAATTGAATGATTCAAATAACGCTACAATATGTAATACCATATAAACACTTATATATAGGAAGTACCATCGGCGTATCCACCATGCTTGTATCATATTACACACGCCTCGTTACTTAAATCACTTAAACAAACCACCAATGTATAAAGTCTATGTTTAAATCAATAGTCAAACGTATTGAATAATATGTCAAAATGTTTATTTCAAGATGTAAGTCATGTAATGTGTAACCAATGTGATTTGTATAAATAAATGTAAGGTTAAACGAATAACCTTATAGTAGCATATTAAAAGTATACTTTGGATTTGTAAATAACATATTAAACTATGTTTTGGTTTCATAAATAACATATCAAAATATTCTTTGGGTTTTATAAATAACATATCAAAATATGTTTTGGTTTGTAGATAAAATATATTTGTTGGTTTTGTACAATACCACACATGAGAGTATATCAAACTATACTTTAATAGTGTGATTTGAGAATTCATTCAGACCTGGTGCATCAAAATACACCTTTGAGACTATAGAAATACCACAAAGGCAATCCCTATTTGGATGGAGCAACAAATTGGTTTCAGACATTCCAATACAACATGAATGGGGTGTCAAATCCTATAGCGCTATATCATACTAACAATCGGTCTGGTGAACATAAAATAAGTACAATTCAACATTTTATTTTATGTTCTTTGAGAAATCAATGCTTAAATCATAGATAATCATTCAATTTGTCAATAGATAAGTAATAACATGTATAATCAATTATACTTTTGGAAAACATGAAAGTAACAGATAGGTACACATGCTTCACCCCAAAACAGTTTGGAAAACAGTAAAATAGGGGAACTATGTACTCACCTGAGATTGCTCAGAAGTCCTAAGATAACCACCAAGCAATGCTAGAGATCACGGAATATCAAACGGCACCTAATTTAGGTAACTACATTAATAAACCGGACCTAAATCGGAGGATTGGATAGAATGAGGGCTCGTAAACCAAATGAGTATGGGAACTCATGTAGTATGGTTTATTAAAGCCTACATACTAAATGAAACCTAACCTAAGTGCTTGTGACCCATTACGACCCGTTTAGGTAGCTTATGCTACTTTAACGCGTCGTTCGCGTGAAACGCGTTCGGACCGCCTAACTAGCCCTATGACAAGTGTTATATGCCTAAACATGTTACATAATCAGTTATGTGACAAAGGTTTAGGTTGCATATGCTTAATTACCAATTATACATGAAAAGGGTATTCTGGTAATTTACCTAAGGCATATAAACTACCTATCATACAACTACTTAAACGTCGTGACCATAAGGTATAACCTCGGAAGGTTATTCCCTACCTATTATGGTCACCTAATGTATTTGGTCGGATCCTAATGATCGACCAAATGGGTCGGGTTCGAGGTATAAGCGATTTATTAGATCGCTTACCCTACGACCCTAGACAACGTGGTAATCAGTAGGCATAGTCCCAAGGGACTATAACCAACGTGATTACACTCACGTTGCGAAGTTCAAACGAACTTCGCATTGACCATAAACTGGTCAACGCAGAAAGTCAAACAAAGTTTGACTTTCAGACTCGAAAAGACTCGAAAAGCAATAAAAGAACGAAAGAATACTTACGAAGGGTCCCCGAATGCTAATCTAGATCACAATAACTCAGGTATGAAACAATGGTTCCAACTTAGAGTCACTTAGATCAGATTCTAGTGGGTTTAGAAGTTAAGTGGGTTGGGTATTTATAGGAATACCCGAACCGTTAAGATCGTTTGTCGAATATCGTGCCTTAATCGTATCCGTACAAGTGTCGGAAAGTTATGGTGTCTAAAAATGATCCTTATCAGCTGAATATGCAAGTTGAGAATGTGTGGGTGAGGATTAAACAGCTGGAAATCTACTGACTGTTAAGTCTGATCTGATCTGCAGACCCCTTGCGCACCGTAACAAATATTTGTTACGGTGCGCAAGGACCAATTTTGGCAGAATTACAGTTTTGGTCCCCGCAGCCCGTTTAAGCTATTTTCGTCACGTTTAAGGCCCGTTAACCCCATTTCAAAGCTCTAAAATGAAGTTAAAGTATAGGGAACTTAAAATGTGCTCAAAAACATCTCGGATGTTGGTTCGTTTAGCCGTACGGTTGCGATGTTCGCTTAATTACGACGGAATGCGCATAAGCGCGAAAAACGATCCAAATGACGCGACGAATGGATTTTTCTTATGCCAAACACTAAAATAAAATGTTTTAGTGCTTACATAAATTTTTGGATGTCCGGATATATTCAGAACGTAAGTTATGCGCGAAAATGCAAACTTGTGCACTTTTTGACGCTTTTCGTCCCTCAATGACCCAAAAGTTTATTTTAGCATACCGAACCCCTCAAAGCCTATTTCTAAGCTATGTAAAGGATTTTTATGGTATGCTTAACTTATGGTTATGTTCCGGAATGTTCGTTACTGTTCAAATTGGCATACTTTCGCAGTTTGTCAAGTTTAGTCCTTGTAAGCGAATTAACTTGTTTTTGACTTACCAAAGCCTTCAAAACTTATTTCTAAGTTATGTAAAGGATATTTATGGTATGTTTAGCCTATTTCACAATTCCGGAGTGTTTTTTGGATTAAACTGGTTATATTTACGCATCAGAGCGCGTATAACCCTCCAGAAAGCGATTTAAAGCTTAAAATCGAACAAGAGTTGATATGTGCAAACGATACACATATTTTTACAAATCCCAAGTATGAAATACAATATTTCATTGGCTTGGTATTTTTTTGATGGTTGAAGTGACACAGGTGTTACACAACTATCCAGAAATGACAGAATGGCCCCTGTACTTAAGAATCATGCATTTTGAGGTGTTTTTGACACGTTTAAGCCCCGTTAACCTCATTTCAAGGCTCTAAAATGATATTAAAGTATAGGGAACCCAAAAAATGCTCAAAAATATCTCGGATGTCGGTTTGTTTGGCTGTACGGTTGCGTTGTTCGGTTAATTACGACGGAAGTCGTAACGAACGCAAAAACGATCCAAATTAAGCGACGAATGAAATTTTATCATGCCAAACACTAAAATAAAATATTTTAATGTTTACATAAATTTTTGGATGTCTGGATATATTCAGAAAGTAAGATATGCGCGAAAATGCAAACTTATGCACTTTTTTACGCTTTTAGTCCCTATTGATCAATAAAGTTTATTTTAGCATACCGAACCCCTCAAAGCCTATTTCTAATCTATGTAAAGGTTATTTAGGGCATATTTAACTTATGATCAAGTTCCGGAATGTTTGTTACAATACGAATCGGCATACTTTCGCAGTTTGTCGAATTTAGTCCCTGTAAGCGAATAAACTTGATTTCGACATACCAAACCATCCAAAACTTATTTCTAAGTTATGTAAAGGTTATTTATGGTATGTTAAGCCTATTTCACTATTTCGGAGTGTTCGTTGCATTAAACTGGTTATATTTACGCATCAGTGTTCGTATAACCTTCCAGAAAGCGATTTAAAGCTTGAAATCGAACAAGAATTGATATGTGCAAACGATACACATAATTATACAAATCCCAAGTATGAAATAAAATATTTCATTGGTTTGGTATTTGTTTGATGATTGAAGTGATACATGTATCACAAACACCCACCTTAGTTTACAGTTGTTTTGTAGTATATGCTTCAGGATACACACTCGGGATATTTCGAGAGATTAGAGGATTGGCCCCCTCTCCCACGTTTAAGGGATACTGATCCCTTCACAGGTTTAAAGGTATTCACCTTTCTTACGAATTGGGTTTAAACACCCCGCCTGGAGCGCAAGCTATCCAGGGATAATTCAAGGTAGCGGGACCAGTTCATGTAAAAGTGGCAGACAATTTCGTTACTATTGGCTATATCCTGGATCCTCAAGGTATACGAGGAATGATCACCCTCTCTCACGAAAGGGTATTTTCATACTCTCTAAGGTTTAAAGGTTTTCACCTTTCTAAGTCTTGGAGTTTATATACTCCTGCCTGCAGCGCATGAAAATCAGGGTTTATCCCTAGGATATTAAGGGTTTATCCCCAGGATATTAAGGGTTTGTCCCTTGGATGTTGAGGGATCATCCCCAGGTTATTCAGTGTTTATCTACGGAAAAACTAAAAGTATGACTATGTTTGCATTCCTGAGTCTTCAAAAATGTTAAACACAGGGGACATGCACCAAACAATTCAAAGGATGGGTTCAAGTTTCTAAATGTGCACTGGGGACATTCCTAAGATGGAAGATTGGAGTTGACTCTCTAAGAGTCTTTGGTATGATCTATCCTTTTTGTTTTACTTAAGTTTTCTAAGTTATGTGGCAGTATCCTGACCAGGATATCTTGCAGGATACTCTCAGCATATTTTCCCAGAATGTTCAAAGAAAAGTATTTTCAGAATAAAATTTATGCACTAAAAATATAACAACAAAGATAAGGTCAAAAGAGAGTTATATTATTAACGTTGCAAAAGTTTGTGCTTTTGGTTTCATCTCAAACTGAGATCCATCCAACAAAAGCACAATACGTTCATAGTTATATTTACATAACAGTTGAAGGTTTCATCTCAAACCGAGACCCATCCGCCTCCAACTGTTATATTGTTCAAAAAGTATGCAGAAAATATAAATTGTTCAAGTGCAGGAAAAGTAAAATGCAGGAAACGTAAATTGTTTTAGGGTTACAGACCAACATTCAAATTTAAAAAAAAAAGTGGGCTCCGTCCTAGGCATCAACATCCATCATCGCCCACTTGAATTGTAACACCCCAATCGCGTAATATAACAACACGCGGTGGAAATATCGGGGAGTCACGTTACAAATTGCTCACAACTACTGGTACTAAATTGTTTCAATATCATTAACATCGTTTTACAAACAAAGAATACATGTAATTATTCTTTTATTTTAGAAGTCTATGGCCTGTATGCAATCCTATGCTTTGCATGCTTGAATAGTCGAAAACCTGAAACATATGCGAAAACAGTCAGCATAAAAATGCTGGCGAATACATAGGTTTTATTAGCCAAATAATTGGCAAAACATTTGGTATTATTATCTTAATTCTGAAAACTCGTGACAAAATAGGTTTGTATATTTCAATATGATTATTACTAAGTCATTCTATGCCTTACATTGAAATCTCGATTAAACCATTGTAAAAACTTGTTAATATGTTATTAGGAATCCAATCAAGGATTAACAATAACTGTTTTGAAATAAATCAAAACTTATATAAGTATTATATAAACCAAATCAATGAGTCATGATAATACTTCAGATATCTTTCTAAGAATCTAACATATAAAAATATGGGAGATCCTACAAAGATTTTGATAATCAAACATTGAAACAATTGTACACAAAATCCTAAAGTGATCCAGATAACGCTACAAGAATAATAAAATAAGAACACTTATATATAGGAAGTACCAGCGGCGTATCCACCATGTTCATATTTTATTATACCCGTTTCGTTATCTAAATCACAACTACCACATAACACATAAACTGTCAACTTGTACCAATTTGTAAACACGCATTAAAGCACACAATGAATCCAATAAAGGACTCCAATATCAGTATTTTAAACATCCTACAAGAATCAACCTATGATGATAGATAGATTCTATAAGTATTCGGGTTCTTGTCACACTGTCTAATCTAACATGCATTAAAGTACACAATGAATCCAAACATGGACTCTAATATTAGTACTCTAAACATCCCATATAAGTCTAACTATGAAGATAGATAGATACTACATGGATCTTGGGTTCTTGTCACACTGTCTAATCTAACATGCATTAAAGTACACAATGAATCCAAACATGGACTCTAATATTAGTACTCTAAACATCCCATATAAGTCTAACTATGAAGATAGATAGATGCTACAGGGATCCTGGGTTCTTGTCACATTGAATCAAAACAATCCTAAATCCTAATGGTGATTCGGGATAACGCCACGAAAGGTAATACAATAAGCACACTTATATATAGGAAGTACCAGCGGTGTATCCACCATGTGCTTATTGTATTATCTAGTTTCGTTATATAAATCACCAACTAACTACACAAAAACGAACCATTGAGTTGTAAAGTGCTTCTTAAAAACCTTACTATGAAGATAGGAAGATCTAAGACTGTACTTCTAATATCCTGCATGAATCTAACTATGAAGATAGGTAGATCACTTAAGGATAAAACATTTCATTTGCATAATCGGAATAAAACACATAAAAGCACTTAGTGAACACATATATGCCATACATTTTGAAAATAGATCGATACCGCATATGAATCACCCCAAAACATTTGAAAACAGTAAAAAAAGGGAACTATGTACTCGCCTGGGGTTGCTTATAGTCCCGGTTCAAAGGGTATAACAAAGCTCAAAAGACCAAGAGTTCAAGTGTTGAAGCGGTTCCTAGGGTAACAGATACTATGTTAGGGAATCGACAACTAACTCGGAAGATTGGGTAGAATGAGGTCTTGTAAACCAAATGAGTGTTGGAACTCATGTGATATGATTTAACAAAGCCTACATTCTAAATCAGAACCTATCCTAAGTGCTTACGACCCTTTACGACCCATTTAGGTAGCTTACGCCACTTTAACGCGTCGTTCGCGCAAAAGCGCGTTCGAGACGCCTAACTAGTCCTATGACAAGTATTATATGCCTTAACATATCTAATTATGTTATTTAATCAGTTTAGATGTCAAAACATGTGTTACATATGCTTTAAATTAAATTATGCGTAAAAAAGGTATTTTGGTCATTTTCCTAAGGCATATAAACTACCTATCGTACGACTAACTAAATGGAGTGACCATAAGGTATAACCTCGGAAGGTTATTCCCTATACAACTATGGTCACAATACATGTTTGGTCGGATCCTAATGATCGACCAAACGGGTCGGGTTCGGAAGTCTAAGCGGTTGTTTAGACCGCTTATCCTACGACCCTATATAAGCACTAAACCTAAAGTGACGAGTTAAACATGTTAAAACATGTTTAACGAAGTTAAAAAACAAGTTTGATATCAAAACAAATGGTTTTGATACCCAAGAATAGTTTGGTTGCAAAATACGCATAGACGCGTATTTCGACCGAACTATGATTCGCCACTATGCCTAATCAACATGTAATCAGTAGGTATAGTCACAAGGGACTATAACCATCGTGATTACGCTCACGTTGCGAAGTTCAAATGAACTTCGTGTTGACCATAAACTGGTCAAAGCTGAAAGTCAAACATAGTTTGACTTTCGTGCTTAAAACGTGTAAAAGAACGAAAGAATACTTACAAAAGGTCCAAGAATGGAGGTTTTGATCTAATTATTCTCAGGTATGGAGTGTTAGAACCCAAACTTAGAGAACAAATCAGATCAAGGTGTGGGTTTGAAGCAAATAGGGTTGGGTATTTATAGGAAAACAAGAACCGTTAGGATCGTTCCTCATAAACCGTGCTTCAATCTGGACCGTACAAGTGGGCACAAGGTTTTGTAATACTAGGGGTACTAAAAACCATCAAAATATAGCCCATAGAATGCAAGAAACCATGTCCAAAAGCCTGAATACCAGCTGCTGTCTGAAAAACTGGTTTCTGATCTGCAACTCTGTCGTGGCCCGCGTAAGCAGAGGGCCTAGCTTACGCGGACCGCGTAGGCCAACTTTCTAGAAATGACAAAAATTTTGACAACTGTCAAATTTGCATGCATCCGTACAATTAATTGATATTGATTAGTGCTTAATGACTGTGCTGAATTACAATTAATGACTTAAACTGCTTTCTGATTTCTGTATCATACATACATGTGTGTCACACCCCGACCACGTAGAACCTACAAAACGTGGCGGAAACATCGGGGAGTGTTGTAACAGAATCATTGTTTCATAACACATGGAACTTGAAATATTGTTTTATTGATTAAAAGAGTTACAATGTCTTGACAATCAAAGAAACATAACAAAATAACTAGTCTTGCATCTTTCATTGTCAATAAGGCCCATGTCCGCCTAAGTGTATCTTGATCAATCCTATGCTTCATTTCCTGAAACACATGTGAAAATAGGTACGTTAGCATAAAAATGCCGGCGAGTACATAGGTTTTGTGAAAATAAGATTCATGACATCTGTTTAAGAAAATGTTTAGTCATGAACCTTGTAATTTGCTTTGTCTTTGTAAATCATTTGAAAAACAATAAGTTCAGATGATACGTATAAATAAGAGAATAATGCATGGTTAAATGAATAACCATGTAAAAATGAGTTTGTATAAGTTAAGTTGTTTGTAAAACAATGTATTGTGAAAAGTATGTTATTTGTATAAAATGTTATATGTCTAAATTGAAATGATTTCAAATAACGCAACGATATATAATACCATACAATCACCTATATATAGGAAGTACCAGCGGCGTATCCACCATGCTTGTATCATATTACACACGCCTCGTTACTTAAATCACTTACTCAAACCAAACCACCAATATAAGATGTCTATGTTTAAACCAATTGTCAAAAGTCCTTGTATAAACCATGTCAAATG
The DNA here is from genome assembly GCA_030545235.1 of Helianthus tuberosus. Lineage (NCBI taxonomy): Eukaryota > Viridiplantae > Streptophyta > Magnoliopsida > Asterales > Asteraceae > Helianthus > Helianthus tuberosus. Next base: position 12,706 of record JARYGA010034642.1, on the reverse strand, counting down.
TTGATAGTCCAAAAGTAGTCAAGTAATGTGTAACAAATGTTTATGTATGGCTAGTGAAATGCATCAACTAAACCATAGATGAAAGGCACAAAACAAAGTATTGAAGTAAAACTTGGTTTAAATCAAAGTTATGTTTTGTAAAATATATGCATGCTATACTGAATATGAACATTTATGCGGTATTGTAAAAATTCATACATCCAAGCCTTGCGACAGTCGGATAACTATGTAAAAATGAGTTATCAAAAGAATATGTATTCGGATTCGGTCATTCCTTACGTCCAAACAAACCCGAGATTTCAGGAATGGGATTTGTCAAGTCCTATGGTACCACTACCTACTACCGAGCGGCGTGATCGGTGTTAATGAATGTATAGTATAGTTTAAACAAACCAAATGTCATACCAAAATGTAAGCATGTTTTATGAAGATAATGTACCTAGTATGCTAGAGTAAACATACAAGGTAGCGCTGTAAAACAATGTGTCCATATGTTACTGGAACATATGCAACAAAGATGCAATGTAAAATAATGTACTAAGCATGTACTAAATGGACATACATAGCATGTGATGTGATGTGATGTAAAACAATGTACTAAGTATGCACACAATGGACATACATAGCATAAAATGTAATGAAATCATGTACTAATAGCGTACTAATGAACATAGCATGTATATAATGTGAAAACATGGAAAGCATGAAAGTAACAAGTAGGCACATGTGTTCCACCCCAAAACGTTTGGAAAACAGTAAAAGAGGGGTCTATGTACTCACTTGAGATTGCTCAGAAGTCCTAAGATAACCACCAAGCAATGCTAGAGATCTCAGAATATCAAACGGCACCTAATATAGGTAACTACATTAATAAACCGGACCTAAATCGGAAGATCGGATAGAATGAGGGCTCGTAAACCAAATGAGTATGGGAACTCATGTAGTATGGTTTAACAAAGCCTACATACTAAATGAAACCTAACCTAAGTGCTTACGACCCATTACGACCCGTTTAGGTAGCTTATGCTACTTTAACGCGTCGTTCGCGTAAAACGCGTTCGGACCGCCTAACTAGTCCTATGACAAGTAACATATGCCTTAACATGTCTAATATTGTTGTCAAATCAGTTTAGATGTCAAAAAGTTATGTTACATATGCTTAAAATGAATTTTGGCGTCAAAAGGGCATTTTGGTAATTTACCTAAGGCATATAAGCTACCTATCATACAATTACTTAAACGAAGCGACCATGAGGTATAACCTCGGAAGGTTATTCCCTATATACTATGGTCACCTAATGTGCTTGGTCGGATCCTAATGATCGACCAAACGGGTCGGGTTCGAAAGTATAAGCGACTGTTTAAATCGCTTACCTTACGACCCTATATAAGCACTAAACTAAAAGTGACGAGCTAAGCATGTTAAAACATGCTTAACTAAGTTTAGAAAACATGTTTGGTATCAAAACAAACGGTTTTGATACCCATAAGTAGTTTGGTTACAAAATACGCAAGAATACGTATTCTGACCGAAACTACGGCTCGTCACTGAGCCTAGATAACGTGGTAATCAGTAGGTATAGTCACAAAGGACTATTACCATCGTGATTACAATCACGTTGCGAAGTTCAAATGAACTTCGCATTGACCATAAGCTGGTCAATGCAGAAAGTCAAACAAAGTTTGACTTTCAGACTCGAAAAGCAATAAAAGAACGAAAGAATACTCACGTAGGGTCCCCGAATGCTAATCTAGATCAAAATAGCTCAGGTATGAAACAAAGGTTTCAACTTAGAGCATTTGAGATCAGATTCTAGTGAGTTTAGAGGTTGGATGAGGTTGGATGGCAAGGGGTATTTATAGTGAATGGTCCACCATTAGGATCGTTTGTCGAAATACGTGCCTTAATCTCATCCGTACATGTGTCGGAACCTTATGGTACCCAAAAGGCCACTCACCATAAGAGTTTGACACTTGGCACTTGACCTTTGGAGAGTGTTAAGGGCTGTTAAAAGATGAAAAAAAACGTTTTGCTGCATCTGGCCCCTGTTTACGGACCTAGTTTGGCAGATTTACAGTTTCAGTCCCTGCAACCTCAAAACTTGGTTTTCGATGCGTTTTTTTTTGACACGTTTAAGCCCTGTTAACCCCATTTCAAATCTCTAAAATGAATTTAAAGTATAGGGAACTTAAAATGTGTTCAAAAATATCTCGGGTGTCGGTTCGTTTAGCCGTACGGTTACGTTGTTCGGTTAATTACGACGGAATGCGCATAAGCGCGAAAAATGATCCAAATGGCGTGACGAATGAATTTTTCTTATGCCAAACACTAAAATAAAATATTTTAGTGCTTACATAAATTTTTGGATGTCCGGATGTATTCAGAACGTAAGTTATGCACGAAAATGCAAACTTGTGCACTTTTTGACGCTTTTAGTACCTGAATGAGCCAAAAGTTTATTTTAGCACACCGAACCCCTCAAAGCCTATTTCTAAGCTATATAAAGGATATTTAAGGTGTGTTTAACTTATGGTCATGTTCCGGAATGTCTGTTACAGTTCAAATTGGCATACTTTCGCAGTTTGTCAAGTTTAGTCCCTGTAAGCGAATTAACTTGTTTTTGCCATACCAAAGCCTTCAAAACTTATTTCTAAGTTACGTAAAGGTTATTTAAGGTATGTTAAGCCTATGTCACTATTCCGGAGTGTTTGTTGCGTTAAACTGGTTATATTTACGCATTGGTGCGCGTATAACCTTCCAGAAAGCGATTTAGAGTTTGGAATTGAACAAAAATTGATATGTGCAAATGATACACATATTTTTACAAATCCCAAGTATGAAATATAATATTTCATTGGTTCGGTATTTGTTTGATGGCCGTGGAGGCACAGGTGTTACAGTCTCCCCTACTTTAGGAAATTTCGTCCCGAAATTTATTTAGAGGAAACTTGTGAGAGTTTAAAACATGAAGTTGAAAAGATCGAACAATATTGGTTAGGGTTCTGAACTTCTAGTAACCTTAATAACATTATGCTTGCAATGTAAGAGGGACACTTATATATAAGTATATGAAGCGTCATTGGTGCGTCCACCGTACCTCCATTACATCGTTCTCATTTTGTTATTGTTGTCGCTATCGGTTCTTAAACATAATAAATCTTACTGGGTTTCTGTGCACTAAATTTCATAATTATGTACGCATCCATAATTAGACAATTCCTTGCACAGTTCACACAGTCTATTTTATAATGTGTAGTGTAAAACCAAATGAACAAACCTGTGATGAGTGTGACTAGACCGCCATAGAGTCCTTTTAATTAAGTCAATAAATGATCTAAATAGACTATCAAGGAGTCTGTTCAGCTACATCACTAGATGTCGTCCTTTAACCAGATTGTGAATCAATCTTTTTTACTAGACCTCTAAAAGGGTCTCTTATGAAACATGGAGTGGTACTATATAATCCAAGGGTCTTAACTATTATATAGAAGCCCATTAAGGATTTAAGGCAGTACCTTTTGACTATCCTGCTACGAATCCCTCATATGGAGATATGAAAGATCCTGCGAGGATTTGGATAACAAATATCCAGAGTATAAAAACACAAAATGCATAAAAGAAAACATAAGATGAATAAACACATAGTCACATAACCACAAAATTGTTTGTTAATTTGTCTTGTTAATTGTGTACATGCATTTAAAGCACACTAGGAATCCATTCCGTGGATTTCATTTGGTACTTTAAACGTTATCAATAATCTAACTATAAAGATAGAAAGATTCAAAAAGAAAATTCGATTTCGATTATTAGGAACCGAAATGTTCGAATTTAGGTACATAAGGAATCCAATTAAGGACTCTGATTTGTATGACAATTATCCACAAGGATCTAATTGTGAAGATAAAAAGATCCCATATGGATTTTAGAGGTTGAAGATGTTTTGAAACCTTGCGCTGGACGTGCTTAAGTCAAAACATGAAGTTGAAATGCTTATGAAGTTGAGATGCTCGATATGCCAAGGCGACATATGAAGCGAAATTTGAAGGTTAAGTCAATGCATGAGAAAAATATTTTTTTTTGCAATACTATGCATGGGGTTCTAAAAATGTGTTCAATGTTTTTGAAATCTTATATATAATACCTTTGAAATCATAAAGTAGTTGTATTAGGTAGGTATATTCATAAAAATGTTTTAAAATCATGCGAAATGAATTTTGAAATTATGTATAAGGTTTTTGGAAAACATGAATGATGCTTTTGAAATCATGCACTTGATAAGAAAATATATTGTACTAATATTGTTTTCAGGCTATATGAGACATTTTGAAATCATGAAGGTTGTTTTTGAAAATACAGACAAAGCTTTGTGCATTTGTTATGTTTAAGTAAATACACTATATTAAAAATGTTTTCGAACTATGTATAGGATGTTTTGAAATCATGTAGGTTGTTTTGAAAACTTATGTTATGCATGTTGAAGAAATCAGAACGTAATGGGTATGAGATTTGAAAATACTCTTAGTTATCTATCCAAGAATTCAAAGGCACAGATGTGTGAAAAGCACGATTACTCATAATTTCGATTTATTTCTTGTACTTCGTTTCCTAGAATGAAACGAGTACTTAGAATTTTCCAAAGGAATCATGAACAAACGCAAGAATGGGAAATTCGCAAAAGTAGTTTGTAAGGAATATAGTTCCTTAATGTTGGTATCATAGGAAAAGTCATACACATATGTAACTTCAATTGTACATCAGAATTTGTGAACAATAATTTATTTATAAACAAAACAGATTGTTTCACATTACAAGAAAATAAAAGAACAAAAGCATAAGACAGCAACATCCTTTGTTCAGTCAAATGCTCATCCGAGGGTCAGATTTGCATTAGCAAGCTTTGGGCAATCCCTCCGGAAATGGCCCATCTCGCCACAGTTGTAGCAAGACCCCGGTGAGAAACGAGCTTGAGCAGGATTGTCATCAGCTTGATTTGGTACAACTGCAGTTGGGCAAACCCTTGCTGTATGACCTATAAGTCCACAAATCTGGCATTTGCGGCACTTCACACTAGCATGATGATGGAGGCTACATTGGTTGCACAAGGGTGCAGTTCCATTGTATGGCTTCCTATTAGGGGGTTGAGCTGGTTGGTTGGGGACGGCTTGATCATTGTGAGCGACCACGGCGAAATTCTGAGAAGCCTTTCGCTTCTTTGACTTCTTAGGAGATCGTTCATCCATGGTCTTTGATTCCTCGATTGGTTTCTTGGCTGATGGTGCTGTCACCTGACTAGGTCCTGCCTGTCTTGGTGAATCTTGAGTGGCTTCATCCTGGAGACGATACATGGTAGTAGTTAATTCAACAGTCTTCAGGACTACTTCGCCTATTCCTTGAGCGAATTTGGCTGTCTGCTCGGACATTTGACCGGTGCTGAGAGGAAGAGACATTCTAGAAGCAAATGAAAGGCATAGGAAGAAACAGGTGAAAGGTTATTGGATAATCAATACAGAATGGTAACGAATGAAAATTGTGATCATTTATTTGTTTCCTAAGGAAAACAAATGAGATGGTGACAAATCAAAGTAAATGGGTCAAAAATAATGTATCGCGAAGACATGCTCGCCTATAAGTGAACATACATCCCAAGAATTCCCAGGTAAGCACAACTGGTCTCGCGTCTGATGAGATGTATACGAAGTGCTTGCCTAGACAGAAAACCCAGAATACAGGCATTCACCCTTCCAGTTTGCACGTGTTCACATTATTTAAAACCCAAGACCTTGACGAGGTTTTGAAAAACTCAAAGGGGTTCAAAACCATATAACAGAGGGTTCAAAACCTTACAATAAAGGGTTCAAAACCTAGTAATCAATCATCCTAGAACAGATGATTAGTTTTCAAAGTGGTTTTGAAATTTATGTTCTTGTTGTGGTTGTCGCCTAAGGATAGGTGACAGTATTGTTTTATGACTAAACGCAAGTAAACTCGCGTTAGGGTCCTAAGAAGGTTATAGACTAGGTCAAAGTATTACTAATAACCTAATTCCCTATAACAATGAGCTCTGATACCAACTTTTCTGTCACACCCCGACCACGTAGAACCTACAAAACGTGGCGGAAACATCGGGGAGTGTTGTAACAGAATCATTGTTTCATAACACATGGAACTTGAAATATTGTTTTATTGATTAAAAGAGTTACAATGTCTTGACAATCAAAGAAACATAACAAAATAACTAGTCTTGCATCTTTTATTGTCACTAAGGCCCATGTCCGCCTAAGTGTATCTTGATCAATCATATGCTTCATTTCCTGAAACACATGTGAAAATAGGTACGTCAGCATAAAAATGCCGGCGAGTACATAGGTTTTGTGAAAATAAGATTCATGACATCTGTTTAAGAAAATGTTTAGTCATGAACCTTGTAATTTGCTTTGTCTTTGTAAATCATTTGAAAAACAATAAGTTCAGATGATACGTATAAATAAGAGAATAATGCATGGTTAAATGAATAACCATGTAAAAATGAGTTTGTATAAGTTAAGTTGTTTGTAAAACAATGTATTGTGAAAAGTATGTTATTTGTATAAAATGTTATATGTCTAAATTGAAATGATTTCAAATAACGCAACGATATGTAATACCATACAATCACTTATATATAGGAAGTACCAGCGGCGTATCCACCATGCTTGTATCATATTACACACGCCTCGTTACTTAAATCACTTACTCAAACCAAACCACCAATATAAGATGTCTATGTTTAAACCAATTGTCAAAAGTCCTTGTATAAACCATGTCAAATGTTGATAGTCCAAAAGTAGTCAAGTAATGTGTAACAAATGTTTATGTATGGCTAGTGAAATGCATCAACTAAACCATAGATGAAAGGCACAAAACAAAGTATTGAAGTAAAACTTGGTTTAAATCAAAGTTATGTTTTGTAAAATATATGCATGCTATACTGAATATGAACATTTATGCGGTATTGTAAAAATTCATACATCCAAGCCTTGCGACAGTCGGATAACTATGTAAAAATGAGTTATCAAAAGAATATGTATTCGGATTCGGTCATTCCTTACGTCCAAACAAACCCGAGAGTTCAGGAATGGGATTTGTCAAGTCCTATGGTACCACTACCTACTACCGAGCGGCGTGATCGGTGTTAATGAATGTATAGTATAGTTTAAACAAACCAAATGTCATACCAAAATGTAAGCATGTTTTATGAAGATAATGTACCTAGTATGCTAGAGTAAACATACAAGGTAGCGCTGTAAAACAATGTGTCCATATGTTACTGGAACATATGCAACAGAGATGCAATGTAAAATAATGTACTAAGCATGTACTAAATGGACATACATAGCATGTGATGTGATGTGATGTGATGTAAAACAATGTACTAAGTATGCACACAATGGACATACATAGCATAAAATGTAATGAAATCATGTACTAATAGTGTACTAATGAACATAGCATGTATATAATGTGAAAACATGGAAAGCATGAAAGTAACAAGTAGGCACATGTGTTCCACCCCAAAACGTTTGGAAAACAGTAAAAGAGGGGTCTATGTACTCACTTGAGATTGCTCAGAAGTCCTAAGATAACCACCAAGCAATGCTAGAGATCTCGGAATATCAAACGACACCTAATATAGGTAACTACATTAATAAACCGGACCTAAATCGGAAGATCGGATAGAATGAGGGCTCGTAAACCAAATGAGTATGGGAACTCATGTAGTATGGTTTAACAAAGCCTACATACTAAATGAAACCTAACCTAAGTGCTTACGACCCATTACGACCCGTTTAGGTAGCTTATGCTACTTTAACGCGTCGTTCGCGTAATACGCGTTCGGACCACCTAACTAGTGCTATGACAAGTAACATATGCCTTAACATGTCTAATATTGTTGTCAAATCAGTTTAGATGTCAAAAAGTTATGTTACATATTCTTAAAATGAATTTTGGCGTCAAAAGGGCATTTTGGTAATTTACCTAAGGCATATAAGCTACCTATCATACAACTACTTAAACGAAGCGACCATAAGGTATAACCTCGGAAGGTTATTCCCTATATACTATGGTCACCTAATGTGCTTGGTCGGATCCTAATGATCGACCAAACGGGTCGGGTTCGAAAGTATAAGCGATTGTTTAAATCGCTTACCTTACGACCCTATATAAGCACTAAACTAAAAGTGACGAGCTAAGCATGTTAAAACATGCTTATCTAAGTTTAGAAAACAGGTTTGGTATCAAAACAAACGGTTTTGATACCCATAAGTAGTTTGTTTACAAAATACGCAAGAATACGTATTCTGACCGAAACTACGGCTCGTCACTGAGCCTAGATAACGTGGTAATCAGTAGGTATAGTCACAAAGGACTATAACCATCGTGATTACAATCACGTTGCGAAGTTCAAATGAACTTTGCATTGACCATAAGCTGGTCAATGCAGAAAGTCAAACAAAGTTTGACTTTCAGACTCGAAAAGCAATAAAAGAACGAAAGAATACTCACGTAGGGTCCCCGAATGCTAATCTAGATCAAAATAGCTCAGGTATGAAACAAAGGTTTCAACTTAGAGCATTTGAGATCAGATTCTAGTGAGTTTAGAGGTTGGATGGCAAGGGGTATTTATAGTGAATGGTCCACCATTAGGATCGTTTGTCGAAATACGTGCCTTAATCTCATCCGTAAATGTGTCGGAACCTTATGGTACCCAAAAAGGCCACTCACCATAAGAGTTTGACACTTGGAACTTGAGCTTTGGAGAGTGTTAAGGGCTGTTAAAAGATGAAAAAAAATGTTTTTCTGCATCTGGCCCCTGTTAACGGACCTAGTTTGGCAGATTTACAGTTTCAGTCCCTGCAACCTCAAAACTTGGTTTTCGATGCGTTTTTTTTTTTGACACGTTTAAGCCCTGTTAACCCCATTTCAAAGCTCTAAAATGAAGTTAAAGTATAGGTAACTTAAAATGTGTTCAAAAATATCTCGGGTGTCGGTTCGTTTAGCCGTACGGTTACGTTGTTCGGTTAATTACGACGGAATGCGCATAAGCGCGAAAAATGATCCAAATGGCGTGACGAATGGATTTTTCTTATGCCAAACACTAAAATAAAATATTTTAGTGCTTACATAAATTTTTTGATGTCCGGATGTATTCAGAACGTAAGTTATGCACGAAAATGCAAACTTGTGCACTTTTTGACGCTTTTAGTACCTGAATGAGCCAAAAGTTTATTTTAGCACACCGAACCCCTCAAAGCCTATTTCTAAGCTATATAAAGGATATTTAAGGTGTGTTTAACTTATGGTCATGTTCCGGAATGTCTGTTACAGTTCAAATTGGCATACTTTCGCAGTTTGTCAAGTTTAGTCCCTGTAAGCGAATTAACTTGTTTTTGCCATACCAAAGACTTCAAAACTTATTTCTAAGTTATGTAAAGGTTATTTAAGGTATGTTAAGCCTATGTCACTATTCCGGAGTGTTTGTTGCGTTAAACTGGTTATATTTACGCATTGGTGCGCGTATAACCTTCCAGAAAGCGATTTAGAGTTTGGAATTGAACAAAAATTGATATGTGCAAATGATACACACATTTTTACAAATCCCAAGTATGAAATATAATATTTCATTGGTTCGGTATTTGTTTGATGGCCGTGGAGGCACAGGTGTTACAATGTGCATCACATATTACGTACTGCCACATCATTTCACATACACACTTTAGTGACATAAATGATGCACAAAACACAGTTAGCACAGTTAGCGGATAACTCAGAAAAATGCTGACGATGTTCAGTACATAGACAGACAGTGTTTTGAGACCCAGTATGAGCCGTAAACCAAGTTCTACACTAAGTATGGAGTATAGGGAAGTAAGGACCATAAAATTGCTTCACTAGGTGATAGTTTAAGTGCCGGAAAGTGCCTAAAACCCACATAAAGTGCAGAATTCTGCATATTTCAGCAAAATTCAGCTTTTTAACAAGCTAGTAGTGTGCAAAAATATGACTAAATGGTCCTGAATGCTTTCCTAAGTGTTGGGAATTAAAAGTATCACAAAAGGGTACATAACGAACACTAAACGGTATAGTTTAGCACTTTAACGAACCGGTATCTAACCGAAAAACCAGACATTACCCGAAACACCAAAATATTGCTAGAAGCATTGTTTTATTATTTCTTGGCTAGTTATGATCCCCGAACACCTTAACACACTATATAACATACCTTATGCATAACACCTAAACTAATACACTTAGTTTTCAACTAATTACCCACTTATCATTACAATTTACACTTAAACCCCCTCCCAATGATAGTAATCGGCTACTAGGTGGCCCACCCCCAAGATTTGTAAGTTATGTAGTGTACTCTTGAAACACAAGACACAATGGATAAAAGGTTTGCATGTTTATAAGAATACATGATCCAATTCATCTTCACCACAACTCACCTCTCCTTCTCCCTCTCCCCACTTCGGCCGTGAACCCCCATTACCACCACCATTACTTCCATTTCAATCCCATTCAATCCAAGCTCATTTCAAGGTGTTAGGAGGTGATTAAGGAAGCTTGGAGCTTGTGGATCTTGAAGGACCTCCATCAATTGCTTTTATCCATCACTTTTGTCATCACCATCATCAAGTGTTCTTCCCTAGCTTAGAGCTAGTAGTAAGACCTTTGTAACCCTTTGTTACTTCTATTTTAGTTGGTTAAAAGTTGTATTATGTTGTAAATCACAAGAACACTAAAAGACATGAACATGAATCATGAACATAAAGCTTATATGTGATGAAATCTTGATGAAATAGTGTTGTTTATTATATGTATGATACTTGTTGTTGTTTACTTGAGATTATGATGTTGATCATCATAAGGAGCTTGCTAGATTGTGATTAAACACATGATCTAGCAAGTTAGAGGATGATTATGTGTTAACACAAGAAGATCATCCTCATACATAAGCATGAACTTGAATAAAAAGATGATTTCTTGAAAAATAATAAACAAAGTAAGCTAGTAATCTTATGAATCTAAGATTTATGAATGGTTTTTCAAAAGAACCAAGTTTAAAATGTGATTCTTAGAAGATCTTGGTTTTTACTTAAATATACACTATTTTTGGTGGTAAAACAAGTGTGTAAATACTTATGAAACAAGAAGATCTCACAAAGAAACATTTTTGTAAAATATGTTTACAAGTTGTAAACACCTAAAACTTTCAAGAATGACGTTTATCAAGAAGTAAATAAATTTTGGAAGGCAACTAAACCTACTAAACATACTACCAACTTACTACAAGTTTTTATGAGAACTCAAGTTCATGATCTTTGTGTAGATGGCTTTGTTTTTGCACTGGGTAAGTATAATATTGTTTAGGGTTGATTGTTGATTATTGTGTGTTGATTTTGAAAAGAAAATGACATGCTTAAATAGCATGGACACCTCCATTTTTAGAGGAAACTATGGCGAAATTTTCTAAAAATACATAAACTTAGAAAAATATTTTCTAAACATATATTACGAGTGTGCTTTAACTATGGTTTTCAATATAAACTTTGTCATAGATTTTGTTACAAAAATACAAGTATTGGAGGTTGGTTTTTACAAATAAAAGTGGATGAATATATATTTAGAATATATATTTACAATAAAGACATTGTGTGTGATTATTTGTATACTTTGTAGTAGTTATATTATTTTAGGGTTAAAATAATATAACATGACAAGATACCAAGAATTTACCATCCAAAATAATACCGAAAATCACAAGGAATGAATATATAAGTTACACACAATATTGTGGAACCGAACAAGAATGTAACCTACTAATATTCCGGAAAATACATTTATAAGCATATTTTTGGTAAATGTTATTTTGGATACACTAGAAAGGAAAACATGATTTTCATTGTCATTACAAGTATATCATATTTTCGACAAGAAGAAAATGTATTATTTTGAGAAGTAAGAATATATTTCTCCTAGAGTTTTAGAAGATATATTATTTTTGAGAAAAATATATATTTTCTTGAAACACATTATTTTGGGCAAAATAAGCTGATACATTTTTTTAAGTGAGACTTGAAAATATATTGTTTTGGAAATATATATTGGGAATATATTGGCATATTTTTATTTGGAATAATACACCAGAATACGACGCCAATACATGGCTAAATACACAAATACAAAAATACGAATACACATGTATTTGATACCCCCATCCTTGGGAAGGAAATATGAATATAAATACTTGAGAAGTATTGTTGCGAAAATATTGATTAACAATTATTCCAAAAGTTATAAATATAATTTAGAGTTAAAATATTGATTATTTTAACAAATAATTATATACTTGGAATACTACCGAAGACACTTTAAAACGTAACTCAAAGGCACTAATCAATACCAAGTCAAGGCACGACCCGCTCGTCTAACGGACCGTAGTACGCATGTAGGTAGTCGTGCATTCTAGAGGAAGCTTTGAGTTACATCGGATACAAGGAACGCAAAATAGTGAGTTCATGTTCGCCCCCCCCCCCCCTTTTAACTATTTTCAGTTTTATAACTTCGGGGGTGAAATACATGTTACAATTGTTTACAAACATTTACAAACGGTATGGTTAGCTAAGGAATGAACTGCTAGATCATGTGAATGGGTAGGCG
>JARYGA010034640.1:0-11419 GCA_030545235.1 Helianthus tuberosus | reverse complement strand
ATTCCTTTCAGGTGCAAAGTTCCTCCTCTTTTGATGTATAGGCTTGAATGACCTGTCAATGACAAGCTTATGAGTAATTATATCCTTAGATATACCTGTCATGTCTTCATGTTTCCAGGCAAAGGTGGATTTCCTCCTCTTAAGGAAGGATACTAGATCCTGCTCAATGTTGCCAAGGATCCCTGATCCTATGAAGACTATGGATTCAGGATCATGAGGATCCATGAGGATTTCTTTTACATCCTGCTCTCTTGCCTCCAAGACATCTCTTGAAGGATACTTTAATTGCTATTGCTCCCTTGGTCTTGAGGCTGGCTTCATTGATGATGTATAACAATTCTTAGCCTCTTGTTGATCACTCTCAATTTTCACCACTCCCCATGGACTTGGAAGTTTTACACACTGATGATAGGTGGATGGAACTGCCTTCATATCATGTATCCATGGCCTGCCAAGGATAACATTGCAACAGGATAAGCAATCTATAACACAAAATTTTTTATAAGAATGCAATCCTTCAATATAGATTGGGTGTTTGATGTCCCCTAATGTATTCTTAGTTTCTCCACTGAATCCCACAAGTACTGAGGATCTTGGGACAATATCAGACTCCGGGATATTCATCTTCTTGAGGACATCAAGCTGAATGATGTTCACAGAGCTTCCTCCGTCTATAAGGATCCTGCGAACAAAGTGGTTAGAAATAAACAATGTAATTACAAGACCATCATGATGAGGATCTTGGACATCAACACGATCATCCTCATCAAAGGTTATGACTTTATCCTGGGTAACAACGGAGGTCCGGACGGGTCTGTCTCCATTATCCATCTTGGTTTCCTTAGCATGTCTTTTTGCTGCTGAAAAGGAGGTACCACAAATGTCTGATCCACCGGATATGAAGTTTATAACTTGTGCATCTGCTGGAGGAGCAGGAGCCCTTTCCGGGATCCTTTCAGGATCCTGGATCCTTGACTTTTTCGTCCCAAAAGTTCCTTCAAATGCCCCTTGCTCAACAAGTAACCAATTTCCTTTCTTAGTGCAATACACTCTTCAGTGAGATGCCCGAAATCCTCATGATATGCACACCACTTGGACTTATCCTTTATAGCAGTTGGTTTATCACTTTTTCTTGGCCACCTAGCTTTCTCACCTAGATTCTGCATTGCAAGGATTAGTTCATTGTTATCAACAGAAAAACAGTATTCAGAAATAGGAGGATAATCCTCATCATCCTCTTCTTGTTCCACTGCATGCACGTTCTGGTTATCAGATTTGTTATAGGATTTTGATTTGTTGTTCCTGAAGTAGGATCCTTGCTTTTCCTGTTTTGAGGATCCTATCAATCTCTCCTGGATCCTTTTGTCATCCTCTAGACGGATGAACCTAAGGGCCCTGGTTCTTACTTCATCAAGATTCCTGCATGGGGTCATAACAAGATCATCATAGAACAATGAATCCCTAAGCAATCCCATTTTGAAGGCTTCTACGGCTGTAGCTATATCTAGGTTAGGGATATCTAAGGATTCTTTACTAAACTTAGTGATGTAATCTCTAAGTGTTTCATTTTGACCTTGTGTTACCCTATATAGATCACTAGTTAATCGTTCAAACTTTCTACTACAAGAGAATTGACTATTAAACAAATTAACAAGATTAGCAAATGAAGTAATAGAGTAAGGGGGAAGACTTAGCAGCCATTTAAGAGCAGATCCTGTGAGTGTGGATCCAAATCCCTTGCATAGACATGCTTCTTTTAACCTCTCAGGAATTGGATTGATTTCCATCCTCTCCCTGTATTGAGCTACATGCTCCTCTGGATCCGTTGAACCATCATACAGCTTCATGGATGGTATCTGGAATATTTTGGGTATCTCAGCATCACAAATAGGTGGTGCAAAGCGAGATATCCTATGGCTACCATCTGCAATTTCAGGAATGGGTTTGACCACTCCTGGTACACTGGATATCATGTCCTTGAGCTTCTGTAACTCCCTGGCCATAGCCTGATTGATACCTGTATCCTGCATAGAGCCATGGTTAGTGTTATATGAATTATTAAAAGTGTTACCTCCCACATGATTAGTGTTTGGAATTCCAGATGTAAATCCATATTGACGAGACTCTGGTATGATTGAAGGACCAGAGGAAGCAATGGTTTGCATTGGTATGAAGTCTCCTTGATGAACATCCGAGCTCGGGGGCTGCATACTTCTTGGGAATCCTTGATCCTGAAAGATGTTGGATCCTTGAGGCTGCAATGATCCTTGAACCTGAAAGGACCCTGGATTCATAAAGGATCCTTGGACCTGGGAGGATCCTTGGACCTGGGAGGATCCTTGGACCGGGAAGGATCCTTGGACCTGGGAGGATCCTTGGACCTGGGAGGATCCTTGGACCGGGAAGGATCCTTGGACCTGGGAGGATCCTTGGACCTGGGAGGATCCTTGGACCTGGGAGGATCCTTGGACCTGGGAGGATCCTTGGACCGGGAAGGATCCTTGGACCTGGGAGGATCCTTGGACCTGGGAGGATCCTTGGACCTGGGAGGATCCTTGGACCGGGTGCATTCCTAAATATCCTCCTGAGCTGATGAAGGATCCCTGATGCTGAAAAGAGGATCCCGATGGCTGAGAGCAGGACCCTTGAGGTTGGAAGTGAGAGCTAAATGCCTGACTCATAGTTGCTGTTCCATAACGCCTTTTCGATGGACCACTTTGATACTGGATGCCCGGAACTGCCGATTGTAGGGTAGTTACAACTGGAGTGTCAAAATTCAATGACCTTGGCATCAGAGGAGAGTGCTATTAACTAATGACCCACTAGCCATTGGCCCGGCGATTAAGTCGATATAAAAATGAGGGACCTCATGATAAAGTTTTGTCTAGTAAGTTTTAAGGTTGTTGTCCTACCCAAGGAGGACGAACGTACGTATTCTACCCAGGGAGAATATACAGGATTTATATTGGCATCCTACCTATGGAGGATGGCGGTACATATCCTACCCAAGGAGGATATGTAGGTTCCGTTTTAATTCATTAACCCATTCCCAACCACCGGGAATCCCATGCCTTAGAAAGTGTGTGAACTCACCTTTGGTTGCTCGGTTTGACTCTCAAAATAGCTAACAGTCAAGGTCGGTCAATCACGTCCTAGTACGATTACCACTTAGTTTATTAGTGACTTCAAATAAGCACGAAGTTCCTACACGCATCTACCACATAACATGCACTCACTTTAACGGTTCATGCCCATATAAACTTCCCATCTATTCCCGTTCATAAACAAACATACGACATTGCACATAACACTTTCATTGACATATAACATGTTAGATCATTCATAGATAACCTACCCGACATTTAGACACGCAAATTACTACTTATGTCGTTTCAGCTTTTATATTAAAAACTGGGCTGTTTTCGGGAATTTTAATAAAATAGTTAACCTATTTCAAAAATTCCCAACTTTTTACAGAAGGTTTTAAACGATCCAAATATTATTGTGTAAAAATATCGGGATCCAATTCATTCCCAATATTTTATAAAAATTCATTTACCGGACTGAAATCAGATTCATCACTTTCTGACTGCAGTCCACAGAATAATTTATTTAAAATTCATCGTAAGTCCGATTTATGAAATTCCAGTGGGAGAATAACTACGACATCAGTGTCCATCTACAGTACAAATTTCGTGACCTAATTCTACACCGATTTCAAGTTATGACGAAAAACGTAACACATATTTTCTGCAGTAAAAACGCAGCTTTTGCTGCTGTGAAAAACAACCCCTTTAAAAATAGCAAACGAAGTCCAAAATTTATGATTCCAGTGCCATTAGAACTGTATTTCATAATAACACGTTATAGACTCAAGAAAATCATTTTTTCATTAAGTTATGATCTGGTTACAGCCAACTGAAGTTGGCTGTAAACACCAACCAGCTTCCTGTTTTCAGCTCTTAACTTTCTAACGCGTGTTCGATTGATTCCGTTAACATGTTTAGCGAACAACAACGACTCTCATACACACTTACAGTAGGTTATAAGTCATTCATACCGTGTAGCCTTAATCAGCACATAATCATCATATTACATCTTTATGTAAACCTTATGTAGTGTTTTATGTTCATGTTTTTAGTTCTTGTTCTTAGTGTTCTTGCAATATTCATCATACTACAATTTTTAACCATAAAACAAGATGAACAAGAGTTTAACAAGAACTTACTACTAGCACAAAGTCTAGGGAAGAATCTCTAGAAAAAGATGAAGAAAAAAATGATGGTGAAAAGCAATGTATGAAGCTCCTTAGTGATCTACAACTTCAAGCACCCTTGATTCACCTTCTAGCACTTAGAAGACACTCTAAGCTTTAAATTTATAAACTTAGACTCGATCTAAAACTAAAACCACACAACCGGCAAGTGTACCGATCAATGTAGTAAAGCTAGAGTAAGTCCGAGTATCGAACCCACGAGACTCTAAGGATTACGCTAAGACTCTATCTAGACTATGACTGACACGACTTAACTAAATGTTTGTTGATTGAGAGGGGGGTTTCTAAAAATCCTAAAGAATGCAAATAACGATTAACTAGATTAGCTAGACTAACTAACACGAACTCGAACGAAGACTTTGACCAGTGGTGATGAAGACTACCTAGGCTAGACGCAAGCTGAACTCAGAATGGATTTCTATTCGATAGTTTTGTGGTATGGAACCGGGATCTTTAGATGCTAAACCTATTAAGATACCAACTAAGCCCCTCAATCCCTCTCAAGGTGATTCTTGTGGCACTACCTAGGCTGTTAAGATTACCGGTTTTTGGATTTCCTCACAGTCCTCTAACTTCTTGAAAGTGCCTAAATAAGACGATCTACCTCACAGCGCGAAAGTCTAAGGCAACTATGGGTTTTAATCTTGGTTTAATAGACAAGAGAATGTTTAAGGACTAGACCGATTTCTTAGACCTAGCTATAAACCAAACCGAGACCTATTAATAACCTCGAGCCTCACAGCGACAAGATTAGTAGAACACTTGATTTTATTAAATTACCGAATATTACTTCTAAGGTTACTTATGCAATTTTCACCCTAAAGGATTAATGACATATTATGTGATATAGACGCTCACCTAAATCAAGAACCCTAGCACAACCCTATTATGTGATAAAGACCGTCACCAAGGATTATACGAAGCAACAATCAGCAATAAAACAATATCAAGCATGCATATACACCAAGTTAAAATCCATAGCCGTTTACAATACAAGAAAATCCATAAACCACATTAAAACCGAATAAAAATCCAATCTTTATTAAACCATTGTCATGCCTAGGTAGTTAAAGTTTTTAGCCAAGAAACATAGTCTTAAAAATAATCAAACAAAGTTTAATAATAGAATTCATAGGAATAAAAAAATAAAGAACTAAGCTAACAAGAAAGAATCGAGTAGATAGAACCCGTTAAATTCTTGATCTCTACGTCTTCAACTTTAATCCCAATGATTCTTCTCTTTAGAACCCCTTGCCAAATAAATCACTAAAACTTGTTCCTGATGGTTCTTCGTGCGTCTTCCCCCAGTTGATCGAATAGATGTGATTCCCCCCCTTTCTGCCGTCCTATATTCTGTATATATATTGTAAGGGTAGCAGCCTCCTCTACGTGTGTCCCAAGTATATTTTGATGATCCAATAGCAATCAAGGTTTTATTATGATATTGCCCACATAATTGCTGACAAGCCCATATTTACGTTTTCATTAACTAGAATGGGTTTCACCCCATATGCGGCCCCCACAACAATAAAACATATGCTTTTTTTTCAACTGTTAAATCTTCGGTCAACAGGAGAACTCAATTCACAAATTCATGTGAATTTCTATGTTTTGTCATTTAGTGTGGTGAATTGATTCAACGCGAATTTAGTCCCTCATCTTTTAACAACTATTTTTTAAACAACTTTTCTTTTACTGCAATTCAGCCCTCCATCTTTCAACTTTATTTAATATTTCCCGATTCTTCGTACATTAATCGTTTAAGCTCGTTTTTCATTCATTTTTGCACCGGGACCTGTAACAATATAAGATAATATAATATAATACTAAAATAAATAAAAACAAATAAAACTTATACAAAAATTATACAATCTACAAGGGACAAATATGTGTATTTTACCACTTATCATTAATGCTGCTACTCGTCCCGTTAATCTTTGAACATCCTTCATATTGGAAGGTGACTTGATATCCAAGATGGCTTTGATCTGTTCTGGGCTTGCTTCTATCCCTCTTTTAGTCACCATATATCCTAAAAACTTTCCTGCCACAACTCCAAAATGGCACTTGGCAGGATTCAGCTTCATGTTTGTCACACCCCCAAAAAAATCCACACGCGGAGTATCACCGCTTGGAGGCGTGACATGACCAGGATCGAGCCACCAATCATATTGAACAACGTAATTAAGTACATAAAACCAACCACAATACAATTGGTGACCAAAAGCTAGTTAACCAGGTTCAAATTAAACAGCGGAAGCATCAAATGTAAAACCAAAACATAAGTAATAAGTTTATAAGTTTAAATGTTTAACATAGGACTCGACAATCCATAAGCAAGCTCCATAGATACCTAACGACCTGCAAGGCATGTAACTAGGAGTCAACAACAAAGTTGAGTGAGTTCACCGTTGGGTGTTCGTTTTAGGTCATTTCAAAAACATGGTTTTCGTTTAGTTGGCTTACTTGCCGTGGGGGTTACCCCATAGTTGAAAACATGATTAACTAATTCCTTCTTTCCCAAACCATGACCCGTGGGGGTTTCCCCATGTGAACCACTAGACCGTTACCATATCGACAACTGACGAACAATAGTTGTGCCCTACGTCAATGTTCTATCATCATTGACAGTTTGCCCAGATCCATTAGTACACGCTCGTCCGAACGGCACGGTGTGAGGCTTGCCAACCCTAATAGCGCTATTAACTAA
Organism: Helianthus tuberosus; assembly: GCA_030545235.1. Taxonomy (NCBI): domain Eukaryota; kingdom Viridiplantae; phylum Streptophyta; class Magnoliopsida; order Asterales; family Asteraceae; genus Helianthus; species Helianthus tuberosus. The sequence continues at coordinate 4,433 of JARYGA010034640.1, read as the reverse complement.
TGACCCACTAGCCATTGGCCCGACGATTAAGTCGATATAAAAATGAGGGACCTCATGATAAAGTTTTGTCTAGTAAGTTTTAAGGTTGTTGTCCTACCCAAGGAGGACGAACGTACGTATTCTACCCAAGGAGAATATACAGGATTTATATTGGCATCCTACCTATGGAGGATGGCGGTACATATCCTACCCAAGGAGAATATGTAGGTTCCGTTTTAATTCATTAACCCATTCCCAACCACCGGGAATCCCATGCCTTAGAAAGTGTGTGAACTCACCTTTGGTTGCTCGGTTTGACTCTCAAAATAGCTAACAGTCAAGGTCGGTCAATCACGTCCTAGTACGATTACCACTTAGTTTATTAGTGACTTCAAATAAGCACGAAGTTCCTACACGCATCTACCACATAACATGCACTCACTTTAACGGTTCATGCCCATATAAACTTCCCATCTATTCCCGTTCATAAACAAACATACGACATTGCACATAACACTTTCATTGACATATAACATGTTAGATCATTCATAGATAACCTACCCGACATTTAGACACGCAAATTACTACTTATGTCGTTTCAGCTTTTATATTCAAAACTGGGCTGTTATCGGGAATTTTAATAAAATAGTTAACCTATTCCAAAAATTCCCAACTTTTTACAGAAGGTTTTAAACGATCCAAATATTATTTTGTAAAAATATCGGGATCCAATTCATTCCCAATATTTTATAAAAATTCATTTACCGGACTGAAATCAGATTCATCACTTTCTAACTGTAGTTCACGGAATAATTTATTTAAAATTCATCGTAAGTCCAATTTATGAAATTCCAATGGGAGAATTACTACGACATCAGTGTCCATCTACAGTACAAATTTCGTGACCTAATTCTACACCGATTTCAAGTTATGATGAAAAACGTAACACATATTTTCTGCAGTAAAAACGCAGCTTTTGCTGCTGTGAAAGACGACCCCTTTAAAAATAGCAAACGAAGTCCAAAATTTATGATTCCAGTTCCATTAGAACCGTATTTCATAATAACACGTTATAGACTCAAGAAAATCAGTTTTTCGTTAAGTTATGATCTGGTTACCGCCAACTGAAGTTGGCTGTAAACACCAACCAGCTTCCTGTTTTCAGCTCTTAACTTTCTAACGCGTGTTCGATTGATTCCGTTAACATGTTTAGCGAACAACAACGACTCTCATACACACTTACAGTAGGTTATAAGTCATTCATACCGTGTAGCCTTAATCAGCACATAATCATCATATTACATCTTTATGTAAACCTTATGTAGTGTTTTATGTTCATGTTTTTAGTTCTTGTTCTTAGTGTTCTTGCAATATTCATCATACTACAATTTTTAACCATAAAACAAGATGAACAAGAGTTTAACAAGAACTTACTACTAGCACAAATCTAGGGAAGAATCTCTAGAAAAAGATGAAGAAAAAAATGATGGTGAAAAGCAATGTATGAAGCTCCTTAGTGATCTACAACTTCAAGCACCCTTGATTCACCTTCTAGCACTTAGAAGAAGCTTTAAAATGGAAGAAAGTGGTGGTGAAATGGTGGTGATGGTGGCAGTTGTAGTGTGGCCGAGAGAGGGAGAGAGAGATGGAGTAAGAGAGTGAAGATTATAGAATGACATGAAAGTGATAGTGCCATACTTATAAGGATCTTCACTATATTATGTTCAACACCACAAGAAACAATCTATTATAATATTAGATAAAATCTCATGAAGGCATGGTGGGGATTTTGGGTGGGTCCACTTGGGACCGAAATCGGTCAAGGGGGAGGGGGTTGGGTGTAAGTTTGTGACCAAGTTGGTAATTGTTAGTTAAAATCAAATATCTAGTTACATATGTTAGTTAGTAGGGGATTTTTGTGGGTGTTATTGTAAACGGGGATCATGACTAGTTAAAAATAATAAAACAATGTATTTGACAAAAATTTAGTGTCCCGGGTAATGTCCGGTTGTTCGGTTAGATACCGTTCCGTTAAAGTGTTATATATATATATATATTTGTAACTCTTTTAATTCCTAACACTTAGGAAAACATTCAGGACCATTTAGTCAATTTTTTGCACAAGACTAGTATGTTAACAACACATGTAAGTATGACGCAGTAATCAGAAAATAGTTATGTAATTCAAAACAGTCATCAAGCACTTTAATTAACATTGATACATCGTACGGAAATTATGAGGGTTGTCACATTCTCCCGCTGTTAAGAAAATTTCGTCCCGAAATTTAGCGCGTGGTTACTGAGGAAGCTAGTTAAGTCGCGTAGTTTACTGGTTTTCCTGGGGTGTCTCATCATCCCCCGTTGGTTTGGAATTTCGTCCCGAAATTATGCAGTAGCTTCAGCCTCAGTAGTGGTTGCACTTTTCTTAAACAACTGGGGATACTTGAGTTTCATTTGGTCTTCTCGTTCCCAGGTATACTATGGGCCACGACGGGAGTTCCAACGAACTCGAACAAGAGGTATTCTGGTGCGCTTGAGAATCTTAACATCTCGATCAGTAATCTCTACTGGTTCCTCGACGAATCGCGGCTGATCGTCGATAATGAGCTCCTTTAAGGGAACTATGAGGGTCTCATCTGACTGACACTTCTTCAGATTTGACACATGGAATACGTTGTGAACTCCGCTGAGTTCTTCAGGTAGGTTCAACTTGTAAGCGACTTTGCCAATTTTCTCAATGATTTCGAACAGTCCGACATAGCGCGGATTCAGTTTGCCTCGTTTGCCAAAACGAACTACACCTTTCCACGGTGAGACTTTGAGTAGCACTCGGTCCCCAACCTGGAACTCGAGTGGTTTCCTTCGCTTATCAGCATAGCTTTTCTGGCAGTCACGAGCTGTCGCCATTCGCTGTCGTATCTGAGCAATCCTCTCAGTTGTGTCTACCACAAGTTCTGGGCCTGTGATTTGACTGTCACCAACTTCTGCCCAACAAAGATGTGACCAGCATTTACGTCCGTACAATGCCTCGAACGGAGCGGCCTGGATACTGGTGTGGTAACTGTTGTTATACGAAAACTCCACTAGCGGGAGGTGTTTTTCCCAGCCAGTACCAAAGTCGATTACACATGCCCTAAGCATGTCTTCAAGGGTTTGGATGGTGCGTTCAGATTGCCCATCCGTCTTTGGATGATATGCCGTGCTCATGTCTAATCGAGAGCCAATGGACTTGTGCATAGCTTGCCACAATTCAGATGTAAAACGCGAGTCACGATTAGAAATGATGGAGGTTGGAACTCCGTGCCTTGATACTACTTCCTTTAGTTAGACGTCTGCTAGAGTATAAAACTTATCCGTTTCCTTGATAGCCAGAAAATGTGCAGACTTGGTCAGTCGATCCACTATCACCCAAATAGTGTCATTTCCGCGTTGAGATCTAGGCAGGCCAGTAACGAAATCCATGGAAATTTGCTCCCATTTCCATGTCGGTATCTCTGGTTGTTGGAGTAGGCCTGATGGTTTCTGATATTCAGTCTTGACTCTCGCACAAGTCAAACATTTACTGACGTAGGTTGCTATGTTGGCTTTCATACTAGGCCACCAATACGTAGTCTTGAGATCTTGGTACATCTTATCCGAACCAGGATGTACTGAATAACGAGACTCGTGTGCCTCATCCATCACAAGCTCACGTAGATTACCATAGAGTGGAACCCAGATGCGCCCGTTTACATAGTAGGCGCCGTCTTCCTTTTGTTCTAGCCGCTTCCTCGATCCTCGTAAGGACTCAGCCCTGATGTTTTCTGCTTTCAATGCTTCGACCTGAGCATCTCGTATCTGAGTGGGAAGACTAGATTGGATGGTAATTTGTAACGCTCGCACACGTTTAGGTATGGTATCCTTTCGACTGAGGGCGTCGGCCACAACATTGGCTTTACTCGGATGGTACTTGATCGCGCATTCGTAATCATTCAAGAGCTCGACCCATCGACGTTGTCGCATGTTTAATTCCTTTTGCTTGAAGATATGCTCGAGACTCCTGTGATCGGTGTAAATGGTGCACTTGGTACTGTACAGGTAATGTCTCCATATCTTAAGTGCAAAAACAACTGCTCCCAATTCCAGGTCGTGCGTAGTGTATTTCCTTTCGTGAACTTTAAGTTGGCGCGATGCGTAGGCAATGACCTTGTCACGTTGCATCAACACGCACCCAAGTCCTTGGATGGAAGCGTCGCAATAAACCACAAAGTCCTCTGTGCCTTCAGGCAATGAGAGGATAGGCGCGCTACAAAGTTTATCCTTTAAGTGCTGAAATGCGGACTCTTGTGCATCACCCCAACGATAGGTGACACCCTTCTGAGTCAGTGAAGTGAGAGGTTGCGCAATCTTTGAGAAATCCTTGATAAACCTTCTGTAATAACCTACCAAACCCAAGAATTGGCGGATTTCTGTTG
>JARYGA010034639.1:0-23082 GCA_030545235.1 Helianthus tuberosus | reverse complement strand
TAGCTTGGATTCCGCACTCGCTAGTGTGTTTGATATAACAAGGAAAAGGTTTTTATCTCATCCTCGAGAGGGACCTACAAGTGGTATCAGAGCTTTGGCTCTTCTCCTTGTTAAAACCGAGAGTTTTCGGACTGTTTTTCGGGTTTAAAAGTTTATATTTTTCTGAAAATCTTGTTATTTTGCCTTGTGTTTGTCATAAAACCTTGTTTTTTTCTCATTGTCATATGTTAAACATTGGTTTTTAGTGAAGTTACGGCTGAAATCGGGTTTCAGAAAACCTTCGGTTCATCAAAATATTCATATATTTCTGGGCTGTTCTTCATTTAGTTCATCCTTTGTTCAAGTTGGGTCTTGATCCTTTACACTTTTGATCTTAAAATTTGAATATTGGAACTTGTTTGTGCTTTGGAAGTTGTAAACTGATTAAAATATTGGGATCATTACCCGGTTGGTGAAAGACCTGCATATTCAGACCTGCAAGATATGGTCTGAACATACTTTCTCACCAACCCGTCAACTTTTTCACCAACTTGTCACCGATTGTCAACTGTGTCAGAGCTGTTCGAAAGATATCCTTCGAAGTCGAAAGATCATCTTTCGACCAAAGGAGGTTCGACAGATAGTCATCCTTCGAGCATCCTTCGAAGTGTGAGACTTATCTTTCGGTCCAAGGAATATTTCGAAACATATATCTTTCGGTTTGCTGCTCTTTCTCGAAAGACAAGGATCCTTCGACTGGGGAGTCTTTCGAAGTCTTTCGAAGTCTTTCGAAGTCATCGTTCGACATTCATCAGTGTTCATCTTTCGGTCTACAGTACATTTTCGAAGGATAAGGATCCTTCGTTGGAGAATCTTTCGAAAACATTGTTCGAAACTCAACAGTGATCTTTCGAACCCTGTTGATCTTTCGAACAGGTGTTGATCTTTCGATCCTTGTTTGTTTAAGTCTAACAGTTTGTGTTTTTCAGGTCTTTCGATCTAGGATCTTTCGGCTGTTTGTTATCTCTCGATAATTTAACATAGTTTGTGAAAATTAAATTTTTAAAGAGAAAACTTGTTTTCATTTTTAAATCAATTTTCACTTAATATATTAATTTTCATAAAATGGGAACAAACGGTCAGTGGGATCCAAGCGCATGGACTCTAACTCCACAATCAGCAGCTACGCAATCATCAGCTACGCAATCTGCGTCAGATTTCAACAAAGCATGGATGCAGGCTATTGTCCCACCTCAAGCAGCAATGATAACTGCAAATCAATGGGCATTGGTCACAAATCAAAGCAACAGCATTCAATCTATAATGCAGAACGACAGTGAAACTGGTACAAGCACGAAACCGCCAAAGCTAAATCATATCAATGATTGGGGATGGTGGAAAGAAAGGCTGAGAACTTATGTTCAGGGGCAAGGTCAAGATCTATGGATGTGCTTCTTCACCGCATTTGATAGAGATTTGGAAGTTGCAGGATCTAATCCAGAAACTTACAGCACTATGTCTGATGATGATAAGAAGAAGTTTGAATTAGAAAAGAAAGCATTCATGATTCTCACACAAGCTCTTCATAAAGACATTTACCACCAGTTTGTCTACTGCACGACTACTAAAAGCTTGTGGGATATGCTCACGTTACGGTGTGAAGGAAATGCTCAATCTAGAAAGATCAAGCAAGAATTACTGAAGAAAGAGTTTGAAGGTTTCACGTGTATGGAGAATGAGACTTTGGCAGAGCTATCTACAAGGTTCCATCACTTGTTGAGCGAGATGTTTGGTTTTAGAGTCACTGCCACTCCACAAGAAATGGTGAAGAGATTCGCTGATAGCTTACCAGCAAAGTGGAGCAGTTATCTTGAAATTCTCAAAGAAAATGGTGTTCTAGACACAATCAACGTTTATGAGTTGATTCAAAAATTGGAGAATAAGGATGTAGAAGAAAAGCTGAAGGCAAAAAGAACACAAACTCCTCAGAATCCAGAAATGTACTTTGGGATTGCAGGAGGTATCAGTGGAGAAAGACCAGCCTCTCAACACGCGAAGCTTCAAACAGCTTTCGTTTCTAACACCGGACCTTCAACAACAGATCAGTTTGATCCTTCAGCCTACACGATGTTTTCAAGACCGAATGTGCAGCCGACAGCTCAGCAGCAAAAACCGCAACAGCAAGGGTTTTATGGAAGCTCGTCAAATTTTCAAGCCACTTCCAATCCGAACACTGTCAGATTAGATACTTCCAACTTTTCCAAAGTCAGTGTCGAAGTAGCCAAGGAGCATATGGAGATGTTGAATACCTTGGTTAGTGCTTATAGTGGATTAGTTGCAGGTCAGATTGGGAATATCAATCTAACCAATGAAGATTATCAGCAAGTGGATAAGGAAGAGTTTGAAATGATGGATATCAAATGGGCTCTTGCTAGTGCAATTCGAAGAGCTAAGGAGTTTATGGAAAGGACGGGGAGAACCAACTTGGAAAGCAAGAAAGATACCAAGTATGGGTTCGACAAGCAAGCTGTAACATGCTTTAACTGTGGTGAACGGGGTCATTTCAAAAGGGAATGCACAAGACCAGCTCAGCATGGAAACCAAAACCCCTTCAGAAATCAAGGCAACCAGCAGAACCAGAACAGGAACAATGTTCGTACGCTGATACCTGTCAACAACCAAGGCCAAGCAGGGTCATCAAATACCAACCGGGGGCTGTTGGTTCAAATAGATGAGGGTTGTGATTGGTCGCTTCAGCTTGGAGAAGGAGGAAATGGTGGAACAGCATGTTTTGCTGAAGTCGTAAAGGATTTAAAGCACGCCAGTGGTGGAGAATCTTCCACCAATGGTGTTGCATCTTCTGGAGATGAAGACAGTTCTGGTTATAGTGGAAGCTCAGATGAAGAATCCTCCACTTCAGGAAATGATCATGTGGATGTGACATCAAGTGCGTCAGTCGATGCAGATATTGATGCAGATATTGATGACCTTTTGAAAGAAGCTGCAGCAGGAACTGAAAGAAGATCTAAATTGATGGATCAAGTTGCTTACTCTTCGTCTTCTCTCCATTCAGCCTTTATGGCTAATGTCGACAGTTCATCAGGTCAGGTATGTGTCGATGAACCCACTGTAGTTAGCTGTGAAAATTGTGATAGTTTAAATGTTAAATATGCTGAACAGGAAGGTCAGATTGAAATCCTATCCAAACACAATCAAGAATTGATTGTAAACCTTTCTAAAGCAGCTGAAGCTAACGTGTTTTTAACCAGAAATGAAAAGGAATTTAAAACCACAATTGCGTCATTAAGACATGATGTTACAGAATTACAAAAAGCTGTTTTGCGAAAACAACATGCTAACAATGATCTTATAGACACAATTGAAAAGCAGATGGTAGAATTGGCCACCGCTCGATGTGAATGTGAAACAATCAAGCAGAAATTGGAAAGTTATTCCAATTCCCGCTATGTATTGGATCACATTATTGATGTTCAAAAGAAAAAGGGGGATAAGAAGTGTATGGGATTCAAATCATGTCCTCCCCCAATGAATCACAATTACTCCAAATTTCCTGATGACGAGGATATGCCCCGTTTTGAACCTACTGTGCCACTCGGTCTAGATGACTTTGCAGCAGGCCTCGGGTTCACAACTGGTACATCATCCTCGGGCCAATCTGAAACTGAATCTGAATCTGAGAATGTGACAGATTCATCATGTGTTAAGGAACAGAGTCCTCCCATTGTTGAGGATGCTGATTCTTCGGATGATGAATCTGATGTAATTGTGAACCAACAGTCTAACTCGGTTACACCAGATATTCCAATCGAGAATCACATCCTGTGTGATCCACCAGTGAAACCGAGTAAGACTGAAATGTCAAAACCAATGGAGTCCCTTGTTTCTACAAGTGAAGAGAATAACTTGTTGTACACGCTCAAAGGAGATGATAAAATTTACTCTAACAAAGATTTTCCAATTAAAAATGTAAATCAAGATTTAATTGAGCAAATTTTTGAAGGATGTACTGACAAGTTTTTGGGAAACAAAAGTGGCAAAGTTACCGTCACTCAATGTGATCCAATTCCGTGTGAACAAATTAGAAAACAATACGGAAACCAAAAACCAACAGTTGAGCGAAAACAACAAGTCAACTCCGGAAAGGGTAAGGGACAGGGAAAGAAGGCTCAGAACAAGAATGTTCAAGCACCTAAGGCTCAACAACAATGGGTGCAAAACAAAAGAGCTCCTGTTAAGAAAAGAGAACCGAAAGTGAACTTTGTTGGATCCACGGGTTCAGACAAACTTGAAACATTTCAGGATAAATCTAACCTTGATTTTATAAAACAAGTTAGAATTTTGAAACGAAATGAACAGAATAATTACACCCAACACACCAACGGATGTGATTTAGGTCCAAGCACGTCTAGATCACAAAGTTCATGGTCTGGTTCTTCGTCTGGTCATCAACATGTTTCTCCGAGGTTTGTAGAGCGGAGAATGTGCTTTGAGTGTGGCACCATTGGGCATATTGTAAGATACTGCCCATACCTGCAAAAGTTAAAGCCAAAAATGAGTGCTCCCCAAGAAACCAATTACCAAAAACGTTCATTTTCCCCGAAACAAGACCCACGTGTCTTGAAAGAAAGGGAAAAGAAGTTAAAACAAAAGAATCAAAAGGTAATTGAGAAGGCCTTAAAATCAGAGGTCAAAGAAGAAAAACCTGTACAAGCAAAACCTAAAACTGTAAAACCAGTAAATGCTAAAACAATTAATGCAAATACTGGTAAAGAACAAACAGCTTGGAAACAAAAACAGGTAATTCAGTCAGGGGGAGCACCACAGGTTCTTTTTCCTAATCATCGAGTGATTGAAATCACTTACCTTGATGATCAAGGACGACCCAAGTCCACAAAGGCTTGGGTCCCTCTCTCCAACTAATTTTTGAGTGAGTGTGTAGGATATTCCAGGAGGAACTTTCGATAGTCGTAAGATTGTTGATAGTGGAGCATCCTTGCACAAGATAGGCGTCAGAAGAAATTGTTGCCTTTGATGGAGAGGAAGAGAAAAAGGAAAAAGAAATGGCTGATGAAAGAAATTGAAAAGCTTCGACAAAATGAAAATCATTTCAAAATGTGAATGTTCAAGGCTTTGATCGGGTCCCCGGGATAGATTCAAATGAAATGTATGCACCTGCAGCACGTCTGAAGTTCACAATCTACAAGATGAACGTGCAGTGGACATTTCTTTGTGGTGTGATTGAAGAAAATGTGTTTGTTGAACAAACCAACCAGGTGTGCGGACGCCTTGACATGGGTTGAACAACCGCACACTACTTCTGAAAGAGAAAGACAAAGACCTTCGCTGGTGCAATGTGGACGACCAGCCGGACCCAAAGGTTTCTGATCTTGTTGCTGTCAAGAGATTTCTAAGTAGCTACAAAGAATCGACTTTGAAATCCACACCGGGTGGATATCCAGTTTGGGAGAGCTCTCAGATTCCTTGCAATGCACGATGCAGTTGCAGGATACGGTTTTAAATTTCTAATCTCTCCTATACTTGTCGATATTTAAGCTGCTTTGTGAATTATTATCTCGTTCAGCACTCTTTGGCCAGACAATGCTGTCTTGGTCCGCACCGCTTACCGACATGCCAACTGATTATGTTTCCAAAATTTGCTAAATCATTTCTGATTAAAACTTAATTTTGGTAAACGGCATTGAGGTAAAACATGAGTTAACCAACATCGGAAAATCATTTTTGTAAATACCTTTGTTTTTTTTTAAATTTATTTTAGTTTATTGATTTTAGGGGGAGTAAATCCAAAATTTGAAAATCCAAAAACATTGAAAAATTTCAAAAACACAAAAACAATAGAAAAACAAAAATGAGTTTCCTGGCGAGAAAAAGAGAAAATGATAGTACATCAGTGGTCTGTCTAAACCTCTTTAAACCCAAAATGAAAAACGATAAGCAGCTCTATATAAGATGTATCGGTAGGCTCACAATCATTTTAAAGTGTGCAGGGGATATAAACATAACGAACTGAAAACCGCGTGGGAACCGCTCATTGGCATATGGTCTTGGTACCGAAATTTCGTTTGATAGATTGCCGAGGTTCTGAGATATTTGGGGTTTATGCTGTTTATCATCTGGGTATCATGGTTGTATCTTTTACCGAAAAATAACGGGGACGCAAGTCTAGATCTTCCATAATACTATACATACGTGTACATATTGCATACGACCTCAATAAGTGATCAACAATCACATGTCCAAACAAATAAGTGATAAAATATCACAAATTCTTTCCGGGAGTCAAGTTCGTCTCTCTGCTGTACGAAAGTACTGACCTGTTCACGGACTTGCTCCTGTGCCCTCATGCATCTGAAAATCAAGTTCCTCATCAATAAGTGATTATATCACATAGGGCTTGTTTTCAAATCAAAATAAGTGAGAATCTCACATCATATACGGTCAAACAGATGATAATCGGTATACTCACCGGTAAGATGAATCCTCGTGCATACCTTGATACGGGAATGTGTCGTGATGTGGATGAACACCGGTCGGTAAGTATAAATTATACCTTAACGTATCCCCTCGCCATGATTACAAATGATAAGTTGAGCTTATGTGGACAACAATACCGATAATCGTTATAGGATGCTTATCTTAATGTTAACTAAAAGAACAACAAGAGTGTTTTTGGCATGACCGTACACTGATATGATTCTCTTACCCTCGAAACTCGCAAAAAGAATGTCTGTAAATAGTTATTTAATGTTTCCTGTTTATGTATCTCTGTATATATTTATTTATTGTTTTCCGTCTTTACTTTGAAAAATGAAAATTTCAAAAAGATTTTAGGTGTGTTTTAATTTAAACTTTATAAAATCCAAAAAGATTTTTCTTCAAGTTTATTTTTGATTGACCGATGTTGGAACTCGAGTCTATCCTACCCAAAATCCTGATCGTAAGCTGGAAAACAATTGCATCTTCATAAACAGTCGAAGTTAACGAGTTTTGAAAGTTAAAAGATTAAAATGAATATTTTTCTAAACTTTCAAACTGCTGTCGGTTGGTGGTTGATTGAGATTTGATCTCATACGTGTCGTTAGTTTAAATGTTAACTACATTCCAAGCGGGTGTTCTCATTATGCGTTTAGCTTTCTTGCATGTGCAGATGCTAAAGGCGAGGAGAACATGTTCGATGAAGAGCTTTGGAATGAAGACACGAAGTGGAGGCACTCAAAGGATAAAATGATCGAGTTGCCGCTGTCCCTTCATCAACACCACAAGGATCTGAAGAATTGACAAGTCAAAAGATTCACGAGCATGACTCAATGGAGAGTTCAATCTAAGGGGGAGTTTGTCAACACACTTTCTACATGAAACGGGGAGTTTGTTGATACACTTTCTACTTTCAAGACGTGAAGACTTTGAAGATCCTCCGACATGAAAGACATAGAAGACGAACCATCACGAGTAGCGTCCAAGGGGGAGTTTGTTGATGCACTTTGTGTGGACGCGACTCGGCTCGGTTCGACTCGGCCTTGAAGACTTGAAGACACGAAGATCGAGACAAAGCTACAGCCAAGGGGGAGTTTGTTGGTGCACTTGTGTCTGTACTTTGTCTGTATTTCGTCATGATACAAAACGATGTCTTATGTTAGTCTGGGTTACGTCTTAGTTTGTTACAATGTGCGTTCGATGTAAGTTTGACCAAGTCAACCATCCTCCTGGTTTGACTTGACCAAACAGTTAGCACATTGGTTGAAAGATGGTTGAGTCGAAGGATGGTCATCGAAGGATTGTTTTATATCCTTCGATGATGAGCTCGAAAGATGGACCTCGAAAGATGAGTTCGAAACATAACCTTCGATGGATGAACTCGAAGGATAGACCACGAAGGATATCATCCTTCGTGGTGAATGTGATCTTTCGATGGGCTTTCTGGTCGACAGATGATCTGTCGATCAATCTGTCTGATCCTTCGACCAGACCTACTGTGTCGGGTATATATACCCATGTGTTGTGTTCAGTTCGAAAGAGAGATAAGGCAGAGTGAGAGCATTCTGTTGAAGACACACACACACTTTGAGAGTTTATAGAACATATCTGTAAACATTGAGCTTGTAACCGGACCCTTCATTCGTATTAATACATGTGGTGTTAATCGGTGAATCTTGTGTGTTGTGTTTGTGCTTGTTCTCGTATACATTCTCGGTTGCATGCTAGCTTGGATTCCGCACTCGCTAGTGTGTTTGATATAACAAGGAAAAGGTTTTTATCTCATCCTCGAGAGGGACCTACATCATCAACAGGTGGAGTCGGAGTCTCGTTCAAGTCTGGCAATTGTGTTTTTTGATCAACAGGGACTCCAGACACAACCTCCTCCCCCTCATTGGCATCATTTACTCCCCATGCGTCGTTAGAATAGCGATTATAGAAATAATTCTCGTCCCAAAATGATGACATTTTAACAATATTGCGTTTGATACAGAGAAATTGAAGATATACAAAACAAATGAATTGAACAAAAAACACAGCCTATAACAAGTGATTGAATACACAGAGGAAATGAGATGATTGAAGTCGAAGGCAGAGATGCATGGCTAAATAGACTTTTGAATTTACAATCATACACAGCGTATAGCTCTATACTCCGTATATAGCTTTATTCACGTGCCTAGACAACATCGTATCATCGTCAAATCAGTCTGACATACCCTGCGTATAGGTCTATATGCAGCGTCTTACTTTATGTACATACGCTACGTATAGGTCAGACTGATTTGACTTGGTACTAGGTTTGACTGTCTGGTTGTGTACCTACCCTTTACCTACGCTGCATATAGACCTATATGCAGCGTATAGAGGTAACCCTATACACTGTGTTTAGGTCTATATACAGCGTATGTAAACCCTAAGTGTGTAGATAGCCAACCAAGGTGTGCAAATAGTTAGAGCCTATTACAAAACTTAAAAGAAAACAATAAACGATTGGTTTGGTTTACACTACCAGTTCCAAGTTTCAATTCGTCTACTGAATAGTTAAAACATAATTAAAAGCATGAACTAAACAGCTAGCAAAACCGACTGGCTTGCCACAGTTTAGACGGTTAGATAATTTAAGTGTTAATAAAAATCTACCTTTTATCCACGAAATCCACAATATGGTATAAGCACATGGAAATTGAAGTTGAGAATTCTTGGACGAAATCCATGATTGAAGTGCATGGCCGTGGCAACATGTGGATATCCATTTTCATCATTAATCATCCATGACCACGAGTACCACACTGCAGCTAATAGATTTAATCATTTGATTTAACCACTTATATATGAAATACCAATCATATAAAATTATGACGTGGCAAATCATGTGTTATTGTCTAATATATTAATTTTATTTTAAGTTGAAGTCTATATATATTGTGTTTACTGAGCTGCAATATATATCAGCAACAGACAGACGTTCTCCCTCTGTTCAATTCCACCTCTCATCTAATTCAGATCAATCAACACTAAACAGCATTCACAAACAGGTACGCATATCTTCGCGCATACATAGAGAATCCGCGTTTAAAACCATGTTAAATTGCTTTGGCTGTAATCAGCCTGATATTTGTTATCAATTGTATATAGTTTACAGTATTGTTGTAAGGATACTGTAACCCTTTTACGTTTTACAACAACATATTAAATTTTTATTTATTATTTGTATTAGTAAATTAAACACTTTGAAATTACTTTAGTTTAAGACAATGTATCATCTTAATTTTAATCTAAAGTTTTGTGATGCTTATGGTTTTTAAGATTTGACGAGAAGTCTTGAAGGTTGAGAGAGGATGGAAAATAAGGAATCTGACTACATCTTTCATGTTGAGACCGAAAATGAAAATGATGACGGAGAAAAGAATTTTGACGGAGATGAAGATAAGGATTTTAATGGAGATGAAGATGAAGAAAGTGGGAAGGATTGTGGTGCTTCTTCAGTATATGGTGATAATGACCCTTACCCTCTTAGCAATCCTAACTCTTTGGACCCATCTTGGCCTAAAAGTTACAGGTATTACCCTCTCCCCTTGTGGGGTCATTAATTTGGTCCATAAATTTTGTTTTGTATTCTTTAGAATTATTAGAGGACATCATAAGCTATTATTTGAAACAGTTTGGATTCCAAAAAAATTACTAGTTGTAGTAAAAATAAGTGTTTAGTTAGGAGAGTTGCTAAGGAAACAAAAGTATTTCAACACTTATTTCTTCCATAGATTTCATTTAATTAAATTTTCCTGGTATTATGTTTAGGGATTCAGTAGATCTTTATGGTGGTGTAGCATCTCCAAGTCTGAACTTTCTAGGATCTTCTGGCTTATCATTAGGTGGTTCGTTCCTTTCGTCATCACCTAAAAGGAGACACTCTTCCAAAACAATCACGAGTTTGGACAGCCATCTTTTGCTACCCCAGGAGCATTGTAGTTCTGATCATTCACTTCATCATCAACGGGTGTCTTCCGCCAAAAGGTTGTCACATTATGAGAAATATCCTCACACTGGACAGAGCTCATTCGGCCAAGCTGTGCTTAACGGTATGTCATGTTTTTCTAACTAATTTTACAAAGTTTATCTATTCTTCAACACATAACATGCTCCCTAGTATTGTCTTCAACAAGAAAATCTATGCTTTTTTGTGTTTTGACAATAAAAATGGAATAACTGGAAAATGCTAAATTTGGGAAAAATCTTTAGTGATGCAATCAGACCTTTAATTGTTGAAATTTGGGTCGGACAATCGGGTAAAACTACCTACGGCGTTTTCTACATGATCCGGTTCGTTGAGCCCTTTCCGTTCACTGTTTAAGCTATAAGGTGTGGTGATGGTCCTATTCACCATCACCACCCTCCACGTCATTGCCACATCACTCCATCCTCCACTACCATCCTCCATCACCACAACCTAATTGGTGTGGTGATGATCCTCCCCATCCAATTCCTATGAAACTTTAGACCTTGGAGAACGTGGGATGTATCACTGTGGCCACGCGTGGCTGGGGGGGGGGGGTGTTCCACGGACACCACGTCCCATGTGGCCATGCCACACCCCTCACCACCTTGCTCACACCGTATAGCCTTATGGGCTCTAGAACTCCAGTCGTAGCCCAAGTTATGCTCTTTTTGTGTTGAAGCTTTTTTTGCCTCATTTTCCTAAATCTAGCTAATTCTACCCCATGTGCCATAGCTCTTTTTCTTTATGATGGACACGGATTAAAGCCTTTGTACCTAATTTAAGACATACCCATTGTATCTCCAAGAAAATTATTTATTTTACTCAAACCTTGATATTTTACTTATCAATGAATATATCCTTATGGTATGAAGAGTCTTGAAAAGTGTCAAATCGTGAATACTTTCCTTTGTATGTTCTTAGGCCATGTGTAGTCGTCACACCATAAAACCCCTTTGGTGGGGTTATGTGACAAATGACACAAAAGTGCAAGGGGGGGGGGGGGGGGGTATGGGTGGTTATATCACAAGGGTGTGTAGTGGTAACACCACATACCCATTATTACTCATTTTTTTTCATTTAGTCTCTCAATATATAAAATTTAAAAAAAAAAACATTTCATTAAATTAAAAAAAATTACAATAATTAAAAAACACTACAGTAAAATATATTTAATACTACTCGTCTTCATTGTCGTTTTCGCCTTCTTGCTCTTCATGATCTTTGCCATCCAAACCTTCGTCTTCAAAGCGTCCAACTTTGAAATCCTCTTCTTCTTCAGATTCTTCTTCGTCGTCACCATCTTGTTGAATGTGGCGGATCGCCCAAGCATGCTCGACCAAATCCGCATTTAACGCGTTATGTAATTTCGTGGAACGCAATAGCTGACCGTTTAAGATTCTCCCCTCCATTGTTGCTTACGTCAATTCAACAACATCCTCCGGAAAATAGTTTTGGCATACAACTTTCCCCTCTTCTTCTAAAATCATATTATGCATTATGATACAAGCATACATCACCATTCTAATTTTTTCTTTATTCCACATACGACAAGGATTTCTAATAAAATGTCATCGTTGTTGAAGGATCCCAAAACCCGTCTCGATATCCTTTCGTGATGACTCTTGCAGTTTCTTAAATTGTTGTCGTTAGTTTCAGAAAACGTTTTCACAATATTTGAATACTCTGGGTATATACCATCGGCCAAATAGTATCCATGCCTGTAGTCATTCCCATTTGCATGGAACCCGGCTTTCGGTATCGTACCCGAAATGTAATCCTCTAGCAATGGTGAAAACTCTTAAGTATCTATGTTGTTCACACACTCGGCGATACGAAAGAAGGCCGACCAAACCTAAAGGTTGTATGACGCAACCGCTTATGTCACCGCGTGTGTGTTGACCTTGTCTTGTGGTTGGACAATTATACCAACGTGAATACCGACAGTCTAAACTACCAATCATGCCGGGTATTCCATGTTTTTCTAAATGAACTTTGTATATTTGTTGAAGGTTGCTCCAAGTCGGGTTTCTCAAGTAACGTTTTCCATTGGTATATACCCAAGAGTACAAAATTATATATAACCATTATTTTTTAAGTTTATTGTACTATAAAATAAAATTAAATTTATCCAAATAAAAAAATACCATAGCAGAAGTATTCCAGGGTATCGTGTGTGGTTTTCTTTGCCAACTTCAATTACTCGTCGGCGATATCGTAGGTGTTTCCGTAGGCAAGTACACGTAAAGTGGATGTTACCTTTTGGATTGAGCTGAATCCTAGACATCCTCTAGTGTCGGTTTTTTTTTTTTGCTTAAAGTAATCATACTTACCTTCCAAATCATCATTAATGCGCAAAAATAAACTTTTGCTCATCCAAATTCGGTGCCTAAAAACATCATCACCATGAATCGGTGTAGGATCGAAGTAGTCTTTCATTAAACGTTCATGTTCGGCTACATGGTCATGCACTACATATTCCCTCCTCAAGATCGGGCGCGGAGGAGAACGGTTTGAATCGCGAGGGCACATGCACTAGTAACCGCTTCCTCCTCCTTCGCGGTTTCGTTGTAGGAAAAAAAAATCTTTGGTAGAGATCGATGAATGAATCTTCAGATGTAGACATTGCAAAAGAGAACTTTTTTTGAGATTGTAGGATGGATTTTGTATGTGGTATGTTAGTTTAAATTGAGAAGGAGTATTGGTATATATATATATATACATAAATTTTGAAAATTATTTTTTTATTACTTATGACGGTACAACAGTCAATTTTTTTTAAAAACCAACTTTTTTCCGTTATAATTTTCGCTGGAAGTGGGGAGGAAGGGGCATAGCGCCCTTAGGGGTGGTGTAGCAGGGCGCCATATGGCGTTTTAAGGTGGGGGGCGCTATATACATCCCCACTACAGATGGACTTAGTGTGGCTAATTCCGATTTAAATGTTTTGTTGTTTGTCCATCTCTTCAACTTGGAACTACTTCTAAGGTTAAATTGACATGGTTATTGGTTTTAGAAAGCGGGCCACACGCATTTTGGTCCAGAAAGTCATGGCATGAGGTGAGAGCTTCACGTATGGGGTTGCTCTATGTACAACCAGTAGTTGCATCTCTCTCTTCATATTAGCCTTTTAATCAATTAAACCATTTGTTATCTCTTGATCATTTATGTATATTAGCCTCTCCAGGCCCTACATTTGACGAAATTGATCCCACATGTACATGAGCACTGCCCCAAGGCCTTAAGGAGTTTTTTCAGTTGCTAAGCAGGCGTTCTGAGGCACGGTTTTTAAAACCAATGTACTTTGAAATGAATACGTTTTATGTGGTTTCTAACTGTACTAAATATGTATTTGACATAAGTCCAACTTTGATCTAGTTTCCACTAGGAGTGTTCATCGAATCGAATATCGAATTTTCGAATTATTCGAATCGAATTATTCGAATAATTTTTATTTTTCCTTCGATTCGTATTCGATTCGAATTCGATTAAAATCTACCCAATTCGATTCGAATTCATATTTGAATAAATAACCCAATTCGTATTCGATTAAAAATTCGAATTCGATTCGAATAAATTCAATTTGATCTGGATTCTTTTAAAACATGTAAAAAACTATCAAAATGAAACATAAATTTTAAAGCAGCTAAAGTACCATAAGTCTAAAATTCAAAATGAGAAGTCGGGAATTACCACTCCACAATATATTGATAGATTTGTTACATAGGTTTTAGTTATAGGTCATGTAGTGGGTTTGATGATCGGTAATTTTAATGCATGGAATAATTTATGACATAATTTATATCATAGCCCAATAAAAGTTATATTTGTATTATATATAAAATAATAAATAAAAAATATAATTTTTATTCGACTTTCGAATCGAATCGAATTTGAAATTATAAATTCGTATTCGATTTACCTAACTCGAATTGAATCGAATTCGAATTTTTATAATCGAAACGAATTCTTGATAATCGAATCGAATTTAATCGAATTTCGAATTTTTCGAATTTGAAACGAATTCTGAACACCCCTAGTTTCCACTTATTTTTATTCTAGAAGAGGGCATCGACATGATTATACACCATTCAACTCTTGGCATCTAATCTCACACCAGTGTAGAGTTTGACAACAGTGCTGGCTTCTGCTTAATGATGTTTAAAACATGATGAATGTACCACATCGTAAGATGCTTTACTTGATGAAACACCCAAAGCCTAAGTGATATTCTTATCCATTAAACTCCAAATCAACATAAAACCATGGTGAAAGTTATTAATACTCACAAAAGGTATAAATGTGCTTAAACTTCTTACCTTCTATCCATGTGGGACAGTTTGTCACGCTTGAAAATTACATCTTATTTCAATAGGCAGGACCTATTTGGACACCCTCCTTGCCTATTTAGACACCTTTAAGCCCTAGACGCCTCGTATAGGCCTATACGAGGCGTATAGGGTTACATCAAAATCAGTGCCTGACTCATGTCACTTCTGGTTTGACCCCTTCAAGACGCCTCGTATAGGCCTATACTGGGCGTATAGGACCCTTCGTATAGGCCTCATATGTGACCCTTTGCCCCTTATATGCCTCGTATAGGCCTATACTGGGCGTCTTGAAAGGTTTTTTTTTTTTTTTTTTTTTTTTTTTTTTTTTTTTTTTTTTTTTAACAAACATTTTATACAATATTAATCGTTTTAGCAAACTTTTATACAAAAACAATAAAACTTTTTTTAAAAAAACAACTCAAATTACCCCACCAAAACACCCATTTTTTTACTCAAAAAACATCACCCTCCAAAAACAATCAAATTACCCTACCAAAACATCCATTTTTCAACTCAAAAAAAACCAACGAGGGGTCCTAATATTAATTATTTAAAATAAAAAAACTTGTTTTTGTATAAAAGTTTTGCTAAAACGATTAATATTGTTATAATGTTTGTTAAAAAAAAAAAAAAAAAAAAAAACCCTTATATACGCCTAGTATAGGCCTATACTAGGCATATAAGAGAGGCAAAAAAGACCAATTTACCCCCAGTATAGGCCTAAATCAGGGGCTAAATGGTCTTTTTTCCCCTAGACGCCCAGTATAGGCCTATACGAGGCGTATACGAGGCAAATAAGACAAAATATGACATAATCAGAGATTCTCTTGGAAATTGAAAAAGGCTATACGCCTCGTATAGGTCTATACGAGGCGTCTTGAAGGGTGTCCAAATAGGCAATAAGGTGTGTAAATATGTAGACCCTTTCAATATAATCTAATAGAATGACATTATAAATATTTGATGGAAGAGCTAAAATTATTTTATCTGGAAAATATGTAAATACACCTTCAAGATATATCTACAACAATGTTGCATGATATGATGTAATTGTTGATTTTATTTTACACCATTGTTACATGATATGATGTGATTGGTGATTTCTTGTAGGGGTAAATCTTCTTTGTGGAGTAGCTCTTCTTTCCACTCCTTATGCAGTGAAACAAGGAGGGTGGGTGGGGTTGTCTATATTGTTTATCTTTTGTGTTCTTTCATTCTACACCGGCATCCTCCTTCGTTGCTGCTTGGATAGTCGGCCGGGTCTTCAAACCTACCCAGATATTGGCGAGGCTGCTTTTGGTATAATAGGACGTCTAGTAGTTTCTGTAAGTTTGACTATCTTTTTTTAACAACAATTCCTAGATTTTCTAGGATAAATGCACCACGACTTGAACTCTCCCAACCTCTTGATTGTGAATACACCACTTAACCTCTAGGATGTCCCTTATTAGGAACAAAACACATTTTGTTCGTAATTAGGACAAACTATACTTGTGTAGTTGATTGGCAAAGAGCTGTTGGGAAGTTTGAATAACTATTTTTTTTCCAGAGGATATAAAATGCTGACACTCTTTAGTCCCTTAAGCACTTTATTAGCGTTTGACCATTATAAAGAGTGACAAACCAGTAATATTCTTAATCTATTTGTATTTAAGTTAATACACTCTACAGATGTTGCAAACTAGATTAAAAGTTCATATGCTACATTTCCACAAAACTAGAGTTTGTGATATAGAAAAGATTAAATAGATAGCAGTTAACATTTTGCCTGGGTTCGGATCAATATTTTTTTCTCTTATTCTTGCAGATTACCTTTTACGTCGAGTTGTACGTAAGTATATCAGACAACTTATGTGTTTTAGTGAAATCGTTCTCTGTGACAGTTAAACTTTCATTCAAGGGAACTGCAGACCTTTTGAAATAATTAAAATATGATATATGAACATGTCACTATCATCTCAACTTATGTTCAGCAAATTTGCATAGCAACAGCATAGTTTTGTTGTAGTCATAGGTTCATATCCATACTTTTCTTTGTCTTTCGAAAGAACATATTTCTATGCAAGCCTCCACTTCACATAATTAAGGTGCATCATTTATTGTTCGTTTGTTTTCTTATTAAAAGTGAGATGCATATGTACTAGGAGAATTTTACATTTAGGTCATCTGTCGTATTGGTTTCAAATATAATTAAATGAATGAAATGCTACTATAACATGATTATTAGCCTTATTCGACATTCTACGCATATGCGAGAAGTTGGTAAAGAACTTAAACATCAAGTTTGGTTTTTGTTTTATAAAATGAAACAATTTGATTGCGGGTTTAAACAAACTTTTCTCCAGGATAAACCTTGTGCGAATTCATTTAAGCCCGCATGTTTTTGCATTGTTTAGGTCACTTGACTTTCATGTAACTAGATCACCCATGTTTCCCCCATTGCAGGCATCTTGCGTTGAATTTATAATCATGGAAAGTGATAACCTATCTTCTTTGTTTCCCTATGCACATTTAAGTCTTGGAGGATATCAACTAAGTTCACATTATTTGTTTGCAATTATAATCACTCTGATTGTGCTCCCTACAGTTTGGCTTCGTGATTTGAGTGTTCTCAGTTACATCTCCGGTTAGTGCAAAATTTTGTAAAATATCTTAATACTTTGTGAACTCTGTGTGTTAACTATGTTATGGTTTTTGTATCCAGCTGCCGGAGTTTTTGTAACGATTCTTTTGGTCATTTGCTTGTTTTGGGTTGGATTAGTGGATTCCATTGGCTTTCACACTGAAAGTACTACAATATTGAACCTTTCCACTTTGCCCGTGTCTATTGGGCTTTATGGCTACTGTTATGCTGGACATGCTGTTCTTCCTAACATCTATATGTCCATGGAAAATAAGAGCCAATATCCTCTAGCCCTATTAGCTAGGTGAGAACACTTTTACAATCAAAACCATCCCATACTTAGCTAACTAGAAGCTTATTTCTCAAAATAGGATGAATTAATGTGTAGTATTCAGTCCATATTTTTATATTTGAAAATTATTTGTGTAATTTCTGTAGTTATATAACTTGGGATTTTTTTTTTCTTAAAGCTTTACGATATGTACTATTCTGTATGCTGGAGCTGCCATATTGGGATACATGATGTTCGGGGAATCAATAGAATCACAATTCACTCTCAATCTGCCTACAAATTTGGTTGCCTCCAAAATTGCTGTCTGGGCTACGGTATGTTAACTAAAATAAAAAGAAAATCAACAAAACAACCGTCTTGATCAATGAGTTTGACAAAAAAACCTTGACCTTAAAATTTCTAATCATCTAATGTTTGACGAGTGTCCATTGGCGCACAAATCTCAATTTGGCGCAACAGATTTTAATCTTGGCACATCGATCAGATCCGTTTTCCCACTCCAGATGGAAATCTGTTGTTCAGGTCAAAATTCGTTGCGCCCACGCAACATACTGTGCCATGTGGAAATTTCTGGTTGACTGAAACAAATTTGATATTTGTTGTAAAGGAAAAACTGTCAAAGACTGTTTTGTCAAACTAATATATGAAAATAGTCATTTCAGTGATTTTCCATAAAATAAATACCTTTTATTTGCAAGATATTCAAAGTCATTAAAATGAGTATAAAATTATGATTATCGACCACCTTTACTAGTATCACTTAGACTAGCTAGGTAATTTCAGTTTCATGTATGTAATAGGTAGAGATTGTGGTTGAGTTTGTTTCTGAAATATGTTTGTACTCATTTCTGTAAATTTTTATTTTGTAGGTGATCAGTCCACTTACTAAATATCCTTTTTTTTCTTGAAACCATGATCATTAAGCCTCTTAATTCTTTTCTGTTACTTATGATACAACTTTTTCTTTATTAAAATTACTTCGTCCCTATGTTGCACCGATCTAATGTAGATTAGAGAAAAACCCTCTTAAAACCATCGTGCGATTTAATTAGCTATATACTATAAAGAACAATTGTATTCTCTTAACAAGTATAACATATGCGCTAACCATATCCCCGGTAGCTAAGAGTTTGGAGGAACTCATACCATCAAACAATCAAAAGTCTCACACCTACTCCATATTCATTAGAACGGCGTTAGTGATCTCTACTTTATTCGTAGCCCTCGCGGTACCGTTCTTTGGTAAGCTCTCGTATACTTATAAAAATTTCTTTGTTGGTTCTTGTGTGTACTCCATGCTAAGTTAGTTTTGGTATTTTATCACCTATAATGCATCATGAGTATGGCAGTATGTGCACACTGTGGGCATCACCATCACTTAACAAAACACTTTCTTGTATGTAAGAACAATTGTTTATTTGCAATTAACAAAGAAACTGGGAGTGATTTTTATTAACCACGTATATGGAGAGTGTTAGTTATGCAATCAAATGTTACTTTCATAAGTCCACATTTTTTTCATTACTTTCCTTGTTGGAACACATATTCGTGATCTTTCTATTCTTTCTACAGGTCTGGTAATGTCGCTGATTGGATCTTTACTAACAATGCTAGTGGTAAGTTGTATTACATGTCGTGTCGAATGTTATAGTCACTGATTGGTGATCTTTCTATTCTTTCTATAGACATAACTTTTCAATATGTTGATAAAGACTAATGCATCTTTTGTGGTTCCAGTCATTGATATTTCCCTGTGCTTGTTTTCTGCGTCTCCTGAGGGGCAACGTAACTCACTTTCAGGTATCACACATAACTCTCCTCAACTAATTTAACATGCTATCAAACCGAAGGTAAACGGAGAACAATTGACCAAACAAATGTAGTTTTATGTGTAAGTTAATAACCAAGTTGAATTGTTAAGTCACACATTGAGAAAAATCATTTTGCAACCCAATAGTCGCAGAGGAATAATCTATTGGTACCAGAGTTCAACACACCACACCCTGTGAAAGCATCATGATGCGGAATATATTATTACTTTGTCCTCTTACTCTTTCATTTACCTGTTTGGATGTTAGGGGTCACTTTGCGTGTTAATCATAGCAATCGGCATCATCTCATTAGCGTTTGGCACCTACACCGCCCTGTCTGAAATCATTCAACTCCTATGATTACATTCAGGTACATGCTTATAATGAACACTAGAAAATTTTATTGCTAATTTTTTCATAATAGGCAGTGAATTGAGTTACCTTCAAGAATATTTATTTAGTGTTGTAAACTTTCTTTGTCAGTCTTCTGGATGTTCTTTATGAAGGATCGTATACTACAACCATGAACGAATGAATCCATCTTGGGGTTCGCTACTTCATCGCAATAACAGCTACATTTCTTAAAATGAAGCTGGCCTATCAGATGTATCGTTGTCGAACTTGTGCTTAGCTGATAAT
Organism: Helianthus tuberosus; assembly: GCA_030545235.1. Classification (NCBI taxonomy): domain Eukaryota; kingdom Viridiplantae; phylum Streptophyta; class Magnoliopsida; order Asterales; family Asteraceae; genus Helianthus; species Helianthus tuberosus. The sequence continues at coordinate 2,897 of JARYGA010034639.1, read as the reverse complement.
GTTGGAGGTTAAGAGTGTGCTGTTTATCACTTCTCAACTTTCCATTACTAGCTTCTTCTTAGTTGTTTTTTTATGTTAATAAATGTGTGTTTGCCGTCCCAAAAGGTATATATTTTAAACAATATTTATTAGGCTCAAACTATTGGCACACAAAGGTGCCTATTTGCATACTTTAGGGTTTATATGCGCTATACGCAGCTTATAAGGTTGAATAAAAATCAGTGTCTGACTGAGTTCAGTTTTGGTCTGGCTGCTCCTATACGCAGCATATATAAATGGTCAAAAATACAATATTTTATAAATGTTTCTAAAAAAACACCCTTTATATATACTGCATATAGGCCTATACGCCGGCGTATATAAAAGGTCAAAAAGACAATTTTACCCCTGGTTTGGGCTGCGTATAGCCCCCAATCCAGGGGTAAAATGATTTTTTTTACCAAACTTGCCCCACATATACGCCACATACAGGCTATACGCGATGTATAGTAAAAAAACTATTTTGCCTCTGGGTTGAGGGGCTATATGCAGCCCAAATCAGGGGTAAAATTGTTTTTTTGACCTTTTATATAGGCTATGTATAAACCTATACGCAGCGTATATAAAGGGTGATTTTTTAGAAACATTTATACAATATTAATCGTTTTAGTAAAGTTTTATAAAAAAAAAGTTTTCTATTTTAAATAAATAAAAAAGTATGTATTTCTTACAAACTTTTTTATACAACATTAATAATTTTTGTACGATAAATATCGTATCGTATATGTGTAGTATAGATCACGTATTGACCTCTTATAAGCCTATAAGTGTGATATTATATGGTATCGTGTAGTATACGTCCCGTATATGTGTAGTATCGTTATAGTATAAGTCCCATATAAGCCTCGTATAGAACTATAGATGTAGTATTGTAGGCATATACAAGACCTATAAGGGACCTATACGAGATTTATACTACACTATACTATACGATACGATACTATAGGATACGATATAACACCGTATAGGCCTATAGATGTAGTATAGGTCTCGTATAGTACTATAGGTATGGTTTACGTCCCGTGTAGGCCTATAGGCATATACAAGACCTATATGGGACCTATACTAAACTTATACTATACACTATACGATACGATACGATACAATACGATGCAATATGATACGATACTATAGGATACCATACAACACCTGTATAAGCGTATAAGTGTAGTATAGGTCCCTTATAGACCTATAGGTGTGGTTTAGGTCCCGTATAGGCCTATAGGCACATACAAAACCTATAAGGAACCTATACAAGACTTATACTACACACTCTACGATACGATACTATACGATACGATACGATACGATACTACAGGATACCATAGAATACCCGTATAGGCCTATAGGTTAGTATGGGTCCTATATAGGCCTATAGGTTAGTATGGGTCCTATATAGGCCTATAGGCATATTATACTATACACAATACGATACGATACGGTACTACATCCATAGGCCTATACGAGGTTTATATGAGACTTATACTATATGATACGATACGATACTTAAAAATGTTTTTTTAAAGTACTTATTATAGAATTTTGCTAAAACGATAAATAATTTATAAAATTGTTTCCTAAAATAAACCTTTATATACGCTGCGTACAGGCCTATACATAGCGTATATAAAGGGTCAAAAAGACAATTTAACCACAAGTTTATGGTAAAAAAACTACCATTTATACACACTGCGTATAGGCCTATATAAAGGGTTAAAAGGAGAATTTTACCCCTGATTTGGGCTACGTATAACCCCCAATCCAGGGGTAAAATGGTCTGTTTTACTATACGTCGCGTATAGCCCTGTATCTGGCGTATATATGGGGAAAGTTTGGTAAAAAGGACCATTTTACCCCTGGATTAGGGGCTATACACAACCCAAACCAGGGGTAAAATTGTCTTTTTGACCCTTTATATACGCTGCCTATAGACCTATATGTAGCGTATATAAAGGGTGGTTTTTTTAGAAACATTTATACAATATTAATCGTTTTAGTAAAATTTTATAAAAAAAGTTTTCTATTTTAAATAAATAAAAAGTAAGTATTTCTTACAAACTTTTTATACAACATTAATCATTTTTATACGATATCGTATCATATGTATATAGGTGTAGTATAGGTCACGTATTGACCTCGTATAAGCCTATAAGTGTGATATTATACCATACAGTGGAATATGTGTCCCGTATAGGTGTAGTATCGTATAGTATAAGTCCCGTATAAGCCTCATATAGAACTATAGATGTAGGATTGTAGGCATAGACAAGTCCTATATGGGACCTATACGAGACTTACATTATACGATACGATACGATACGATACGATACGATATAACACCCGTATATGTAACACTTCACTTTTTGGAACTTTCCTTATTAAAAAAGTTTGTTTGTATTTCTATTTATGAAAACTTGTAATCTCTTGTATTCGTCTTTCATTTCCAAGCACTGTAATCCGAGACTTGAATCATAATAAAACTTGGTCTTTTTATACATAGTGTTATACATATTCATACATACTTGTTATACATTTGTTACAATACTCGTTACACGTGTAAACTTGATACATATTTGTACGCAAACTCATACTTGTTATACATACAAATTCAGTTTACATATGTCCTTATTTATATATTTTACATATACATTGCACTTACACGTGTAAAACGCTTAAAATCGGCTGAAATACGCGAAAACGGCAGACTTGGACCTTCGAGCAACTGGATTAGTCGTTTCGTGCGAAAGGAGCCCTATTCGCACGAAGGGGCCATCCGCTCCAAGGCCCAGACGCCCAAAGGCCCTTTTTCCCAAAGCCCATTCGTCCCAAGACCCACTTCAGCTTATAAATACGAACCC
>JARYGA010034638.1:0-29424 GCA_030545235.1 Helianthus tuberosus | reverse complement strand
AAATTTGACATCAGTTCTTGGTCTCAAACAGAAGTTATGCTCGATATCGTAATTAGAAGCTTTTTATTAATTAAATTGCGATATCTTGCATAAGACATGTTTAAACTTGGATTTTGAACCAAAACTCATTACCTACTATTAAGATATTATTTTTAAGGATTTTTAAGATTTTTGGTCAGATTATAATCTGTTTAAATCATAGAGTTCTTGTGTAATTCGGTAAATGACGATAAAACCCTTTTCATGCATAAAATGAGATTAACAAATGATTTGAATGCCAAACCTTTTTCTACTGATTTCATACATTAAATAAATTATTTTGAGCATATAAAACTGATCAAAATCACAGATTTACATAAGCATCTTGATTATCGTCAATTAGCGAGTTTGACACTAATTAGGTGCATAGTATGGTTTAAAACCATATTTAACACCTAAGACTTGTTACCTACTGAATTTTTAAACAAATTTAAATATTATTACAGTAGGTATAAGTCATGAACTCAGATTTCCAAAAATGTCCTTAAAAGCTTATGCGAAATAACCAAAATGCCCTTTCGGGCCATAGTTTGGCCATAAATGGTAAACCTCACATATATGTAATATCTTACTGATGTAATGAGATAAAATAAATATTTTTACTGATTACCAAAGACCAGAACCTCGGTTTATTATAAAATCTCTTTTATAATCATTAAAATGACCAAAATGCCCTTACGGGACTTGAAATGGTTTTAAATACTTTTTGGGCATATATGTTAGCATCCTACTGATGTATTAACATGTTTTAAGCATAATAACATTTGAGACCTGTGTATAATTCATTTGGTTACCCGTTACGCATTTATGCGTTCGGATCGGTTTATGTGACTAGTTTACGTAAAATAGCCGAAACGAGTTTAACCTTATCATTAAATCCTCAAATTCCAGAATGTGTTTAGTTTACCCATATTATACAAGTATCCAAACTTGTCAGGTCTAAACCACATTCTATTCCGGTCTCCGCTTAATCTAGCGTTTAGAACCGTATAGTATCTTTCCCACTAACCGGTCTAAGTCTTAGACTTAAATAAAGGCCCGTTAGTATTCTAATAGGTTATTAAAACCTTCATTCCAGATTAGGAGCCCAGTAAAAGCTATCTGTACTTGCTCATTGATATACGGCTGGGATAAAAATTATATTTTTGCTCAGGTAAATACTTTTGACTTATTTTCCATTATACGGGCTTGGGATACGGTATTATAATAATACCGCTTGGTCGGGTATGAAATCGTACAATGGGATTGTGATTAAAAAGATGCATAACCCGTTTTGATCTGTCTTGTTTGATGCAATGCCTTTGGGGGGTTAATGACCATGTCCTGGATATCCTCGGCTCATTTATTAAATGGCCACGGCTTAAGCACGGGGTGTAGGCATACACCTGACAGTTGCGTATGTATAAACGGTATCTCACATCTCTTGTGGGCATATACTTGTGGTGTGTCAATTAACCTAAGCCGGCTCTTCTAACCGGTCCTGAATGGACGACAAACATGTAAAACTGTATACAAGATTATTTTTAAATAATTATCCCAAGTTATAAAAGTTTATTTGTGCCTTGTGCATTTAAATCAATTTTCATAAACTCTTTTCAAAAAGAGTCAGTTAATTGTATTTACCGGTGTAAACTGACGTATTTTCAAAAGGTTAAGTGCAGGCACTAGACGTAATGGGCTGGAACTCCTGAGTGATTAAATAAAGAGCCTTGCAAGCTTTTATCACTTTAAGTCTGTAGAACAATACTTCCTTTGTTTTGATCCGCCTGTGGATCCTTTTACATTCCGTTGAGTGATATTTTATATTACTTTGAATCAGTTTGTAATATTATTACTTTTAGACTTCCGCTGTGCATTGAACTGTGATTATTGTCTATAATGATATCAACTACGTCACGATACTCTCCACCGGGCCCACTGGTAATACGTGGAAATATCGGGGTGTGACAGGTTGGTATCAGAGCCAACATTGAGTGAATTAAACACTAGCCTTTTGTGTTTAATCTCAATGACACAGTTGCATATTTCTCGACTTCCGAGTCTAGACATGAACCAGGAATAATCTCATCCCTAATAAGTATACATTGCTTTTGATATTTGTGCATTTCAGGAACATGTCGCCGAGTAAAGCTGCCATTGGTGGAAGTTCTCCAAACCCGAATTTTAAGAATGGTAAGCTGCGTACCACAACTCGAATAAGCGTACGACCAGTATGGAGGAAGGATCTTTTTGGACCCATTCCCAAAATCAAACCAGTTGAAACCATTAACCATGTTCCAGATTCTTTACCTGAGACTTTTGAAACTTCAAATGAGAAGCCAACATCAGAGGAGCCCATACCAGCAGTCCCTGAGGCTCCCACTCCAAAGATGATACCTATGGACCCAAATGATCCATATTTCTTACCTCCAAGTCTTGGAATCCCAAACTTGGATTACACCTGTCCTGACCCTATCCGTGATCCATATTATTTGTTAACCATAGAATCCTTGGATTCTACTTCTACTAAGGTTCCTAGTGTCGAAGAATTCGACTACCCGCCAAAACCTTCAGTAACCATACCGCACACAGTGAACCAAGGAGGAGACTTTCAGGAATAAAATGAAGTAGAAACTCCTTTTGTTGTACTTATTTTCTCTAGTAGTCCTTATAAGGACATATTTATCTTTTAGTCCCTACGTGGACAATGTTATTTTCTTTAAAGATCCGTTTAGGGCATTGTTGTAATTTTTAAGGCTTTTATGAGAAGTATCCTTTTAGAAATTTTATTTGGCACTAAGCATATACATATATAATATGTCCTAAATCATTTCAATTTATGATTGCTCTGTCGTTAAATATTAAATGGAATCTTAAAGGTATGACCTAGCCTATATGTCATTTCAGACATGGCCATGATGATAAAACCTATTTAAAAGATTCAAATCCTTGTTAACATCTGAAAACATGTTAGCACTCCTGGCAAATGTGATTCGATAAAATCACACAAGTCATCCTTATATTGAATTCTTCCAAGCCTAATGATCTAGAATTCATGGGTTCAAATCATCGATTAAGATGATCATATATAAAACATCCATTAGTGATGAAGTGCCTACAGGCCGTATTTATTGTCCTTTGAGACAAAAGATAGTTGTGGTCTATGACTCCCTGTCAAGAAAAGGTGATGGACTATGTTTAAGCCTTAATGCCTTGATCCTATAAGATCATGGCTTATAATTTATCACTGTCCTTGTGACCAGGCCTTTTGTGCCACTCTGATATTATAATGATTTATATGGGATAAAATATAATGAAAATCCTAGATAAATTATGCCTAACAAATTAACCGATATGGTTTGTTGATACCATGGTTAATGAGTCATCAAGATGACTATTTCATTGTAATCTTCTGAATAAATCATTGGCATCATCTTTATGTAGCAAGCAAGCTACATGGCAGAATCAGAAGAAGTTAATAGTCACCCTCTAGAAAATCATGATACCACCAGAATCAATGTAACTGGTGTGGAGCTTCAAGCATTGATTGACAATGCTGTCACTAAAGCCATGGACATGCAGTTTAAAGAGTCAAGTGGTACTCGTAGCAAGGCCCCATCTGTACCTCATTCAAAACCACCCTCCAAGACTCATGTGTCTCATAAGGATGAATCTCATCATTCGTCAAACCAAAGGAGTATCCCGTCTAAGAAAATTGTGCTGAATCAAGAGCCACGTATTAAGACATGTACTTATAAGTATTTCGTCTCCTGCAAGCCCAGGGATTTCACTGGGGAAAAAGGAGCCATTGATTGCATGACATGGCTGGCCGAGATGGATACAGTGGTTGATATTAGTGGTTGTGCAGAGCGAGACATTGTGAAGTTTGTGTCACAATCGTTTAAAGGAGAAGCCTTAGCTTGGTGGAGGTCCCTAATCCAAGCTACAGGGAAGATCCCGTTGTATAATCTGACTTGGGATCAGTTTATTGCTTTAATCAAAGAGAATTTCTGTCCTCAACACGAAGTTGAGAAAATTGAGACTGACTTCTTGACCTTGGTCATGAAGAACTTAGACTGTTAGGCATATCTTACGAGCTTCAATACTATGTCACGATTGGTTCCATACTTGGTCACACCGGAACCAAAGCGTATAGCTCGTTTTATTGGAGGTTTAGCTCCGGAAATTAAAGCAAGTGTGAAAGCGTCTAGACCTACCACTTTCAGGTCGGTGGCTGATTTGTCATTATCCCTTACTCTTGATGCGGTTAGGCAGAGATCGCTCAAGAATTCTAAAGAAGGAAAAAGGAAACGTGAGGATGAGAACTCACGTCATTCTGATAAGAAACATAAGGGGAACTCTGAGTACAAGAAGGGTTCCGGGTTTAAAAAGGATAACCATCAGTCGGGTGAGAAACCCAAGTGCAAGACCTGCCAGAAGCATCATTTCGGGAAATGTAGACTCGAGTCGAGATCGCAGTCACAGTCCAAGCCTATCGTGTGTGGGATTTGCAAGTCCAAGGGACATAAGACATTGGATTGCAATAAGATGAAGGACGCAACCTGTTATGGTTGCAACGAGAAGGGGCACATTAAGATCAATTGCCCCAAGTTTGCAAAGAAACCTGAAGAGGTTAAGAAGACCAATGCTCGGGTCTTTCAAATGAATGCTCAAGAAGTAGTTCAGAATGACAATGTGATAACAGGTACCTTTCTTATCAATGACGTTTATGCAAGGGTATTGTTTGATTCGGGAGCAGATAAGTCGTTTGTAGATAACAAATTTTGTAAGTTATTAAATCTACCAGTTAGAACCCTAAGCATAAAATATGAAGTAGAATTGGTCGATGGTACCGTAGAAACTGCTTCAACAGTGTTAGATGGATATTTTATATCCATTAGGAACCACTCCTTTCCGTTATCCTTGCTTCCTTTGAAATTAGCGGGATTCGACATAGTGATAGGCATGGATTGGTTATCTTCTAACCAGGCTCAGATTGTTTGTGACAAGAAGCAAGTGGTTATTAAGACTCCATAAGGTGAACCACTTACCATACAAGGAGATACTCAGTATGGATTGCCTAAGCAAGTGTCTATGCTTAAGGCATCGAAGTGTTTGAGAAAGGGTTGTGTTATTTACATGGCACATGTGACTATTGATGAACCAAAGCCCAAGATCGAAGACATCCCTGTTATTTCTGAATATCCAGACGTATTCCCTGAAAAACTACCTGGTTTACCCCCAGATAGGCAAGTGGAGTTTAGAATTGACATCATTCCTGGTGCAGCACCAGTTGCAAGAGCACGTTACCGGTTGGCACCGACTGAGATGAAACAGTTAAGAACTCAGTTAGATGATTTGTTGGCAAAGGGTTTTATTCGACCTAGCTCATCTCCTTGGGGAGCGCCTATTCTATTTGTGAAGAAAAATGATGGATCAATGCGTTTATGCATTGATTATCGCGAGCTGAATAAGGTTACGATCAAGAACATATATCCACTGCCCAGGATCGATGATCTGTTCGATCAACTGCAAGGGGCAAGTTATTTCTCCAAGATTAATTTAAGGTCAGGTTACCATCAGTTGAAGGTCAGAGATGAAGATGTGCATAAGACTGCATTCAGAACTCGATATGGTCACTACGAGTTCTTAGTGATGCCTTTCGGGCTCACTAATGCACCTGCAACGTTCATGGATCTTATGAATCGCGTTTGCAAGCCTTATTTGGACAAGTTTGTCATTGTTTTTATTGATGACATACTCATATATTCAAAGAATCAGGTTGATCATGAAAAACATCTTCGATGTATTCTTAAACTTATTCAGCAAGAGAAGCTCTACGCCAAGTTTTCAAAATGTGAGTTTTGGCTTCGTGAAGTCCAATTTCTTGGACATGTGGTTAGCGAGCGTGGTATCCAGGTGGATCCCGCTAAGATTGAAGCCATCATGAATTGGCAAGAACCAAAGACGCCCACAGAGATTCACAGCTTCTTAGGTCTGGCCGGATATTATAGGCGTTTTATTGAAAACTTTTCAAGGATTGTTGCACCCTTAACTTTATTAACTCGCAAGAATATAAAGTTTGATTGGGGTCCTAAGCAACAAGAATCCTTTGAGATTCTTAAGCAAATGTTGAGCAATGCTCCGATATTATCTTTACCCGAAGGAGTAGAAGAGTTTGTCGTATACTGTGATGCTTCACACACCGGTATCGGCTGTGTGCTTATGCAGCGAGGCAAGGTGTTTGCCTATGCATCACGAAAACTAAAAGTGCATGAAAAGAATTACACCACCCACAATTTGGAATTGGGTGCCATTGTGTTTGCACTAAAATTGTGGAGACATTATTTGTATGGAACTAAATGTGTGATTTATTCGGATCACAAAAGTCTCCAACACTTGTTTAATCAGAAGGATCTGAACATGAGACAGCGTCGATGGATGGAGATACTGAATGATTATGATTGTGAAATCCGATATCATCCAGGCAAGGCGAATGTGGTCGGCGATGCTTTGAGCAGGAAAGAAAGAGTTAAGCCTATTAGAATCAATGCCAAGAGCATTGAATTAAAGAATAGCTTGAACGAAAGATTATTAGCTGCTCAGAAAGAGGCTATTTTGGACGCTAATTATCCAAATGAAAAATTGGGCGTCACTACTGAGCAATTGTCGTATGGCAAGGATGGGATCCTAAGATTGAATGGACGAATATGGGTTCCAATTTATGGAGGACTTAGGGATGTAATTCTTCAAGAAGCCCATAGCTCCAAGTATTCTGTTCATCCTGGCAGTGACAAGATGTATCAGGACTTGAAGGCTAATTATTGGTGGATAGGTTTGAAGAAATCTATTGGCACACATGTAGCTAAGTGCCTGACTTGTGCTCAGATTAAAGCTGAACATCAAAAGCCATCTGGTTTGCTACAACAGCCAGAACTTCCCACATGGAAGTGGGAGATGGTAACCATGGATTTTATAACCAAGTTACCTAAAACAAGACATGGAAATGATACCATAAGGGTCATAGTTGACAGACTAACTAAGTCAGCGCATTTCTTACCCATCAAGGAGACTCATAGCTCCGACAAGTTAGCTCAATTATATGTGGATGAGATTGTATCTCTCCATGGAGTGCCGGTGTCTATTATATCCGATAGAGATACTAGATACACCTCTCACTTTTGGAAAAGTTTCCAACAATCTTTAGGCACCCGTTTGAATTTTAGTACTGCTTACCATCCTCAGACAGATGGACAAAGTGAGAGTACAATTCAAACATTGGAAGACATGCTTCGAGCATGTGTTATTGATTTGGGAGGTAGTTGGGATGACCACCTACCTTTGATCAAGTTCTCCTATAACAATAGCTACCATACTAGCATTCAGGTTGCGCCTTTTGAGGCATTATATGGAAGAAAATGCAGAACGCCTGTTTGTTGGGCGGAAGTAGGAGAAGCTCAGTTATCAGGACCTGATATAGTCCTTGAAACGACGGACGAGATTGTCCAGATTCGTGATCGCCTGAAAGCTGCCAGGGATAGGCAGAAAAGTTATGCTGATAAGAGGCGAAAACCTCTAAAATTTGAAGTAGGCGACAAAGTTTTACTAAAGGTATCACCCTGGAAAGGTGTGATGCGTTTTGGTAAGAAGGGAAAGCTAAGCCCGAGATATATTGGACCATTCGAGATTATCGAATGTGTCGGCAGTGTAGCTTATAAGCTAAACTTGCCTGAAGAGCTGAGTGGAATTCACAATGTATTCCACATCTGTAATCTCAAGAAATGCCTAGCTTATGAATCGCTAGCTATGTCTCATAAAGACGTACAGATTGATGAAAGCCTGAGGTTTGTTGAAAGACCTATATCGATTGAGGATCGTCAGGTTAAAAAGCTCCGAAGGAAACATGTACCTATAATAAAGGTCAAATGGGATGCCCGTAGTGGTCCCGGATACACGTGGGAATTTGAGTCCACTATGCGACAGAAGTACCCTTACTTATTCCAGTAAATCTCGGGGTCGAGATTTCTTTTAAGGGGGTGAGGATGTAACACCACGTAAAAACGTGTCCAATTATGTGAAGACACGTGTCCTAAACTCTAAATATGTGAAAGATTGAGTTTTAAGGACTAAAGTTGACAAACGGTGAAAATATGTATGCGAAGGGACTAAAAGTGTCAACATGCCAAACTTGTGCCTCTGAATGACCATACACGGAGAATATATTCTTAAATGAGTGATTAATTGGATATAAGAAGCCGTTTGTGAAAATAATCGGAAGATTATAAAACTATGGGGTTAAACGTGTCAACATGTTAATTTTTACCTCTGAGTGACCTTTTAACGAACCCGAGGCTTCGAAATATTCAAATATACTCTCAAGAATAAGTGGTATAAATTTCATGTGGGTTCGAGATCGTTAAGCAAGTTTTCAAGACTTTGGGTGAAAAGCGTCAATGTGATGAAACTTGTGTTTATGGTGATATTTAACGAAACCGGGCCTAACTTAGTTTGGATATACTCCCTTGAACCTCTACAAACTAACTACAAGGGCCTTATATGCCAAAAATGAAGTGGTATTAGGTTTTAAATGGCCAGGGACTGAATCTGCCAAAGTTTAAAATGTTTTAACCTGAATCGACGGTCATCGCGGCCCGCGTAGACTCTTGTTGAGTCTTACGCGGCCCGCCTAAAAACGCCCAGTGCAGAAAACACCTGCCAGGTGCAGGTTTTCAGCTCCAAACCGACTTTAACTTGTTCTAAGTGATACTAGAGGTTGTTTGTCGGTCTTGTTAAACCACTAGGACACCTGGGGTGATCCTAGAAGCCTCCAATACAGCTGCAAAGATCCAAATGCATGGGAAATTAGTACATAAGGACCCTAAGTTCATATGCTCATGTGCTCACTTCACTTGCAACAACTCAAAAACCCATCTCTGGAGATAGCAAGCATTAGGAGAAGATTAAGAAGTGTAGAACAGATAGCAAGGACCTTATGTAAGAGTTTTAATCCCTGCTTAGTCCATTTTATTAGCTTAAAAACCGAAAAGTCAAACATATCGTAATTAAACTTTGAGTTTCGGTTTAATCATAAATGGTCCAGCCACTGACCGAAACGAAAGTGGTTATGGAACTATATTAAGGTAGGTGATTAACCCTTAAAAGGGCACCTCCTAATTATTTCGTTTGACTAGTTAATTGCTTGGTCAAACTAGTTGGTCAAAAAGTCAAACTGGACAGAAACTTTAAAAATGATTTAAACTAATAAATAGAGGTTATAAATTATGTTTTAACATTCTAATAAATTGGTAATTAGTATTAGAACATGTTTACCAGGTCTAACCCGACAATTATCAGTCGAAGGTCAGTTTATAACCGAAAGTCGCAAAAGCTTGACTTTTGCTTTGACTTTCAGTTCTGACCCATTCAAGCTTGATTCTCCCATGTTTTACGCTCTTGTTTGTTAATATTCTTATAAATGCCGTAAATGCTTGGTCCCCCTGGAGTTATATTGCTTGGTCCTTAGTGGTTTGAATTATACGCTCTTGTTTGTTAATATCCTTATAAATGCTGTAAATGCCCTTTTGACATATAAATGAGATCTTTAGAAATGTGAGAGGACAAAAACCTTTGCTACTGATATATAAGCTTGTCCCGAAAATTTGACATCAGTTCTTGGTCTCAAACAAAAGTTATGCTCGATATCGTAATTAGAAGCTTTTTATTAATTAAATTGCGATATCTTGCATAAGACATGTTTAAACTTGGATTTTGAACCAAAACTCATTACCTATTGTTAAGATATTATTTTTAAGGATTTTTAAGATTTTTGGTCAGATTATAATCTGTTTAAATCATAGAGTTCTTGTGTAATTCGGTAAATGACGATAATACCCTTTTCATGCATAAAATGAGATTAACAAATGATTTGAATGCCAAACCTTTTTCTACTGATTTCATACATTAAATAAATTATTTTGAGTATTTAAAACGGATCAAAATCTCAGATTTACATAAACATCTTGATTATCCTCAATTAGCGAGTTTTACACTAATTAAGTGCATAGTATGGTTTAAAACCATATTTAACACCTAAGACTTGTTACCTACTGAATTTTTAAACAAATTTAAATATTATTACAGTAGGTATAAGTCATGAACTCAGATTTCCAAAAATGTCCTTAAAAGCTTATGTGAAATGACCAAAATGCCCTTTCGGGCCATAGTTTGGCCATAAATGGTAAACCTCACATATGTGTAATATCTTACTGATGTAATGAGATAAAATAAATATTTTTACTGATTACCAAAAACCAGAACCTCAGTTTTTTTTATAAAATCTCTTTTATAATCATTAAAATGACCAAAATGCCCTTACGGGACTTGAAATGGTTTTAGATACTTTTTGGGCATATATGTTAGCATCCTACTGATGTATTAACATATTTTAAGCATAATAACATTTGAGACCTGTGTATAATTCATTTGGTTACCCGTTACGCATTTATGCGTTCGGATCGGTTTATGTGACTAGTTTACGTAAAATAGCCGAAACGGGTTTAACCTTATCATTAAATCCTCAAATTCCAGATTGTGTTTAGTTTACCCATATTATACAAGTATCCAAACTTGTCGGGTCTAAACCACATTCTATTCCGGTCTCCGCTTAATCTAGCGTTTAGAACCGTATAGTATCTTTCCCACTAACCGGTCTAAGTCTTAGACTTAAATAAAGGCCCGTTAGTATTCTAATAGGTTATTAAAACCTTCATTCCAGATTAGGAGCCCAGTAAAAGCTATCTGTACTTGCTGATTGATATACGGCTGGGATAAAAATTATATTTTTGCTTAGGTAAATACTTTTGACTTATTTTCCGTTATACGGGCTTGGGATACGGTATTATAATAATACCGCTTGGTCGGGTATGAAATCGTACAATCGGATTGTGATTAAAAAGATGCATAACCCGTTTTGATCTGTCTTGTTTGATGCAATGCCTTTGGGGGGTTAATGACCATGTCCTGGATATCCTCGACTCATTTATTAAATGGCCACGGCTTAAGCACGGGATGTAGGCATACACCTGACAGTTGCGTATGTATAAACGGTATCTCACATCTCTTTTGGGCATATACTTGTGGTGTGTCAATTAACCTAATCCGGCTCTTCTAACCGGTCTTGAATGGACGACAAACATGTAAAACTGTATACAAGATTATTTTTAAATAATTATCCTAAGTTATAAAAGTTTATTTGTGCCTTGTGCATTTAAATCAATTTTCATAAACTCTTTTAAAAAAGAGTCAGTTAATTGTATTTACCAGTGTAAACTGATGTATTTTGAAAAGGTTAAGTGCAGGTACTAGACGTAATGGGCTGGAACTCCTGAGTGATTAAATAAAGAGCCTTGTAAGCTTTTATCACTTTAAGTCTGTTGAACAATACTTCCTTTGTTTTGATCCGCCTGTGGATCCTTTTACATTCCGTTGAGTGATATTTTATATTACTTTCGAATCAGTTTGTAATATTATTACTTTTAGACTTACGCTGTGCATTGAACTGTGATTATTGTCTATGATGATATCAACTACGTCACGATACTCCCCACCGGTAATACGTGGAAATATCGGGGTGTGATAGTATTTTAGTCATTCTGCCTCTCTCTCTTGAATAAGAACCCCTCTGCCATAGGAACTGCCTCTCTCTCTTAAACGAAATCAGGTCAGAATTTGCACCCCTCTGCCTCTCTCTCTTCTCTCTCTCTCTCTCTTCTCTGAACTACCACCACCACCCCCACCACCGCATCATCCCCACCACCACCATCCCACTGCCATCATCTCTCTCATCTCTCTCTCGAACACCACCGCCACCGAACTCCACCACCGCCGTCCACCACTGCCATCATCTCTCTCTAATTACCCAATATCAATCACTCCCTTTGTCAGTATCTATACTTTAAACCCCAAATTGGAACAACTAATCCACAAGTTCACCCAAAATCCCCCAATTTCTAGAGAGAGAACTAATCTGACACCACCAATCACCACCACAATCATCATCAATCTGCAATTAAACAAAAACCCACATGGCGGGGACCAACGGCGGCTCAGCCGAATCACCGCTGCCGCCTCCGCAACGGTGAGTTCCCGTTCCACCGATTGCTCTGCCATCGCAATCATTGTTCGAAACCTTGCCATGACTCTTGTTTCGAATTACTTCTCTGATCAATACCCAGATGTTGATTGCCAGTCGTTTTCGCAGCTTCTCGCCGGAGCTATGGCTTCCCCTATTTCAAAAATTTGACCGGCGAGTGTTGTTGAGGGGTTGAAACAGACGGATGAGAAGAAATCAGGGGTTTTAAGTCGAGATTAATCTTACGCCTTGTAGTCATAAAGTTGTTAGTGGTTAAATTAGTGCAAAAACTATACGGGTCGAATAAATACATTGTGCATTTATAAACTTCCAGTCCGTACAATCCATTTTTGAATCAATGGTTATGATAGACGCGTCGGTAATTTTATTACGGATGCATAGGAAAAAGAATCGGCTAAAACAGACGCTTAAGTCGAAAGTTATGATAGTTTAAAGATTGACATATGAAAATAGTAATGGTGGGCAGATATGCAGCTCCATATAACGAGCTTATTGCCAAAATGATGGCCTCGCGCTGCGCCACGCCTAATCACAATCATCGTCGCGTCACGCGACAACCGTCGTGGGCCGCGAAGGCTTAGACTTGATCCGTCGCGTGGCGCGACAGACCTAATTTGCTGAAATTGTTGTTTGTTTTCATTGTTTGGCATTAGAACTTATACATACTTGATATTATGATGTCAAAACTAATAAATTGATGTGGTTTGACCTTAGGTGATGTGGTCATGCTCCAGATGACGTTCAAGCGCCATTTCAAGAACCGAACAATATCTTTTGAAGCTTCTGCGCTTATCAAATCTTGTTGAAAACAATGTTTATGTAGTAAATATTTAACATGTAGTTTGGAATGTTTGAAACTAGTTGTTAGTAACTCGAATACTTTGTCATGTAAACTTCCGTTTTGTTTAACTAATTAAGGATGCAAAGTATTTCCTTATTAAATGCGTATTTTATAATAAAAAAATGAGACGGGTGTTACAACATTGATCTTATATTAGGAAATGAAGCTAGTCCTTGTAATCATTTGGCAAACAGAAGATGGTAACACAACAGTAGGACTAGGTAGCTCGTCAATGACCTTCCATTAAGCCTCAGTCGAGCTATGGTTTTTCGTATCTTGCAAGGGGCATATATGATGCATTATCATGTTTCTTAAGGGTAAATGAATGATCTAGTTCCATGATTCTTATATAATCTTTAATTAATATGAACAAAAGTAGTAATGCTAATGGAAAGTGTTTATAAGGAGGTGGCTTGCTACTTCTTTTGGAAACAAAGCAAGTCCCAAAAGTAATTTACACATGTGTAAATAAGCTGTCTACACATATGTAAAGTTAATATTACAGTTGTGTAATTAAGCAATTTACACGTGTAAATAAGCCGTCTACACATGTGTAAATCATCTTAGTTACTATTACATTTAGGTAATTAAGCAATTTACACATGTGTAAATAAGATGTGCACATTGAAACATCGGTATTAGAAGAAATAAGTTTGACTAGATAGGTGTAACTGTGCAGCTCACAAATGTGTAAGTAGGTTGTTTACACATGTGTAAGTGAGCAGTTTTGTTCATTTACACGTGTGTAAGTCAGTTGGATTACTTGTTTAGAATAGTAGTAAAAACAAATGGCTTAATGGTATTGCACTTTTGTCACTTTGACAAGGCACATTTTCAGAAAAATGATACATTATACTATTGCTTGGAAAATGGCAAAGAGAACTTTGAGAGGTCAATTGTAGAAGCCAGAAAATGATATGAAGATTGTACTTTGGAAAGCGAAGATTCACCGAGAAGATGTGATCAAGAAAGCATTGGATTTTGAGAGAGACCATAACGGAAAAAGAGAGTAGTTGATATTTTGAACTATGACATTTTGTTATGCTATCATGCATACTGCGTGTCGATGATTATGACTTTTGTTTTTATGTTTTCGTGGATACCGTATCAAAAGGATTATATGACGGGTTGGAAAATTGAATACTTTGGATATATGGATAATACTTTTGTGGTTTAAATTCTACTAGTTGGTCAATATAATATTAATATTTTTGCAAAGAGTACTCTCTTGGTTTAATTCACAGTTTACACATGTGTAATTCAACTTCAAATGTGTAACACAAAAATAATTAGTGACAATGAACAAATTTACACATGTGTAATACTATGCACATAGGTAAAATATAAAAAAAAAACAATAGTGAACAGTTTACACATATGTAATTCAGCTCCAACTATGTAAAACCAAAATAATTAAGTGACAATGAACTAATTTACACATGTGTAATACTATGCGCATAGGTAAAATAGAAAGTGACTTACACATGCATAATTCAGCTTTAAATGTCCAAAACAGAAAGAATTAAGTAATAGTGAACAAATTTACACATGTGTAATACCATGCAAATAGGTAAAATAGAAAAAATAAAGTGACAGTGAATAGTCTACACATGTGTAATTCAACTACAAATGTGTAATCCGAAAATAAATAAGTGAAAGTTAACAAATTACGCATATTTAAATAGCTCACTTACACATGTGTAAAATAGGCACTTACACATGTGTAAAATTTTACTTTTACACCTTTGGATCGTTCAACTATATTTGGCTTTGGTGCCACTCTCGACAGAACTTTATCATCTAACCATTTTTGCTTCTTTTTCGAACCAAACTTTCAAATACAATTTACTTCTGTGCTTGAATCACAAGATATAAATGTTTGCTTCATATGCGAACCAAAACACCAAACATGTCTTGAGCCGAACTACAGTTATAAATCCCTGCGGCTCCAAAAGCAGGCTGCTTCAGCCCAACTATGCAATTCTTACTCCATATGTGCACGCTTGAGGTTCTGTCTCGCAAATCACTTCAGCACCCTTTACAGCCATGTCATGTCAAGGGTTCGAGCTCTGTCAAATTTTAAATCGTCTCATCATCTAAGGTTTCTAACAAATTCATTTTACACATGTAAAATTTAAGGTGATAAAGTTCTGTCGAGAGTGCATTTTACGACTTGTTAAGATACGAGTATGACCTGTTAAGACACGAACACGACCTATTAAGACACGATTTTGATAGTAGACGCTGATCTACAACTACCTCGCTGTTACAACAAATATACCTTTTTGTTGTACATGTATCTTAATTCTGATTCTCAAAGTAAAATGAAATAAACTCTGTTGCTACTTGAATATAGTACAATATCTCTATATTGCCTTTCCACCAACAATTTGTATAGGTCATAACATTTTTAGCTAATTTCCATTCTATAAATTAACAACATATGTTGGCTTCATGTTGTTATACCTTATGTTTAGGGGGTATTTAAAAAAAAAAAAAAAAATTTCACTTCTAACCCACAACATCTCATCTTTACAATTTAACCAATTTGTTTTTTTTACTTTTAACACAAAGCTTTTTATGTTTTCGAATTTAACCCCAACACTTTTTTTACTTTCAACTTTGGCCCCCATATCTTTCGCAAGTTTTTCGTTTTGCGTTCGTTCAAAATTTTGCGAGTTAACACGTCGTAACGTACGTGTGATGTTCAAAGTTTTTTTTGGCTATTTTTTCCCGTTTGACAAGTTCATCGCAACGCGCGGGTTATAGATCGACTTAGTTATTTTTCTATGTTTTACGTTTTAGCCTAAATTTTTCGCATTAACACGCCGCAATGGGTGTGTGTGTTTCAACGATTTTACATATGCTTTTCATTCGTTTTATTTTTTTCCTTTTCTATTTATTTTGTTTTTACGAGTTTTTCGGTGTTGGTCGCTGCCAGTGGTGTGAAATTGGTGGTATTTTGCATGGTTTTACGCCCCCGCCGCAACGCGGGGGGCTTGATACTAGTTATTTTATAATTTCGTACTGCTCACTTTTAAGCAATTGTTGTTAGATTGTGAGGTGTGGTTCCCCTTCCCCCAAGACCACATAGGTGTGGTCCCCCTTCTTCCCCCATCCATTTTTTTATTTTTATTTTTTGATACCTAAATTCTTAAAAATATAAAAATGTTTTCATTAATTAAAAAAAATTACATAACATAGAAAAAAAGACATAATTAAAAAAATATACTTTTAATAAACATAATATAAAAACACTACAGCCCACTTCCACTTCCTCCTAGCCATTTCTTCGCGTTTTTGTCCTTCATTGTTGAGAGCACTGCACGGTCTCTTATGGGTACGCAATTGATGTCGGTTCTTATGAGTCGAAACTCTTCGACTTCTTGATTTTGTAGATCGTATTCGAGTCGCCTCTTATCAAACTCAAGCATCTCCATTTCCCTCGCTGCCGCTTCTTCCATTTCCTTATTTTTCTTTTTGTACATCTCCTCTTGCACTCACATAAAATGGTTGAATTTTTGTAGAACTGTATCAAGTTTAGACGAATCATTCGAGCTCGTTCCCTTTGAACCCGAAGCCTTCTCAACATTTGTTTTTTTAGCACAATCTCTTCTAGTTGGCCGCTCTGATTCATGAGTTGAAGCTTCTTCATCTTTGAACTCGGGGTCATCATTTATATTGATAGCACAACTTGCATCCGAATCACCCGCACTATAACTCCCTGACGCACTTGATTTAGATCTTTTCGTTGGTGATACCTCATTAGGCACCACCTTCCACTTCTGACATTTTCTCAATATACAACCTCATGTAATTCCACGGCCCATGTTTCTTGGTGTATCTCTCAACAGCCAACGGCAAAACATTTGCATCATCTTTTATGATTGTTCCATACATGTTGATATATACCCGCAAACAAACTAAATTTTCCGTTAATCTCTCTAATTTTTGAACTAACGGAATGGACAAATCAATATGGGGGCCGTTGCATCAATTTGAAAAATTCTTTACAAACTTGGTTATAAAAGCCTTAACATTTTCGGTTTGACTGCACATTAAAATTTAAAAATATAATAATTCTTTAGAAATAAAATACAAATATTAATTTAATACTTTATTTAAAAATAAAATAAAATTAAAAAAATATACCTATAATCTGATCGTTGGAAGCTTTAACCGAAGCTCGTGCAAGCGCTTCCATAGTAACCCTACTCTAGACAAAGTTACTCTACCATCCGAGCCAACTTTAGTCGGAACAAAACTTGTTTTACAAGCTCGGAAATCATTAATGAGACAAGGGATATGGTTTTTAAAGATTTTTTTTTTGTGAGAATAAGAGAAAGTAAACCGGAAGAGAGCGATATTAAAATGGTGGCAAAAAAACCCTGAATGAAGGAATACTTTCAAACACACAAAAACATTAAAACGGTCCATCAAGAAACCGTGAAATTTATATTATGAACCATTAAATTACATTACTAGTAGATAAAAGAACCATAAAACCCTAAGTCGCTTATGTATTATCTTTGTTGGTTTGGGTTTTCTGCATACCACATATATTGTATGTATATAAATATGTGATTTGTACGGTTCCTTTGAGGTTGGAGCTACATGCAGTTGGTCTATGATTCTGTTTTGGCATCGATGTTATGAAACCATTGTTTGGCGTTGTAGTTACTTAGTTAAGCGATGATGATCGTATGGGTGTATACCGAGATGGCGTGTTTGAGAGTTGGTAGATGTTCACCTACAACCTCCATTGTAGCCACGGTTATCTCTTTCATTTACACCATTTGATAGGGGTGTGAATTTATGACACGACCCGAAAACCCGACACGAACCTAACACGAAATTTGCGGGTTTAGGTTTAGTCTAAACGGGTTCGGGTCAGTTTCAGGTTGAACCCGCGAACCCGTTTAGGTTAACGGGTCGGGTTCAGGTCAACCTGGTTGGGTTGGCGGGTTGACCCGTTTAACACATTTATACTATATTATATTTTTTTTGATATATTTTATATCGTAAATTAAATGGGGCGTGTATTTTATGCCATGATTATAACTTAAAAGGAGAAATTAACATAGATTTATAATTTAAATATGATATTATTATATACATTTGTGTTTTTCAAGTAAATATTAATTTTAATATATTAATTTCAGAAAAAAAAATTAAAAAATTCGGGTTAAACGGGTCGTGTTCGGGTCAACCTACGAAACTTCGGGTCGTGTTCGGGTTCATATGTATGATAAGATTTTCGGGTTCGGGTCGGGTTCGGGTTCGTGTAAAATTTTCGGGTTCGGGTCGGGTTGAACCCGCCAACCCGCGAACACGACCCGTTTAACACCCCTACCATTTGAGCCTCTGAATCTATGCAACTTGATGTTCTGTAATTTTCTTTTCATAATGGAACTCGTTGCGTTATATAGATGTATTAGGCGATGATGATTGTGTGGGTGTAAACTGGCTATTTCCAATGTAATATCTGCTATATTTTTTTTTTTTATTATCATGTAGTATACACCAATATTTCAGACATTCATCTTCTTGGTTGCTTCATTGGTGGTGACAATCGAGCTATACATATAACAACACAATTATGGTTGCAAAGGAACACTTAAGAACTTTGGTTATGGCTATCAAAAGCATTAATTGGAGCTATGCAATCTTCTGGTTCATTTCGTCAACAGCAGCACCAGGGTACTTCTTTATCCAAGTTCTTTATAAATATGAATTCAAGATACAAGCTTTTTGCACATGGTACAACTTTTATTAGAAAAACATTTATAATAGCATATGAATACTTAATATGTTGATTACTTACGATCATAGACAATACTATTACGCTAACAGTCTAAGGGGCTGTTTGGTAGCCTCTTAATGATCATTCAGATGCTACCTCTTAATGGTTTAAAACCTCTGAATGAATAAGAGGTAACCTCAAGTCTGAATGGTTAAGAGGTAACATCTCAATGGTAAATCATCACATGTCACATTCTCCTACCTTCTTATTGGTAAAATTCTTAATGGTTCCATTAAGAGGTAGCCTCTTAATGACCATTCAGAGGCTACCAAACAGCCCCTAAAGCTTTAAATATTAAGATTTAAAAGGTTGTAGGCAATAAAAAAAATGTGGGTCATTTTCATGTTTTCAACCCATTTAACCTATTTCACCATGTGGCTAAATATATAAATGTGACCCATTTTATAAGTAAATAGTCAAAATTTACAAAAACTTATCACGCCACATGGTCTCAATCGGGTTGGGTTGACCCATAAATATTGTTTTATATGTTTTAAAATAATATATATGTAATCTGTGTTGAAAATTTGATGAGAAAACAATACTATCACTACAAGAAATACCTACTATTAGCGACGACCTCAATAGCGGCGACAAGCAATGAAATAGCCCTATTGCTTCGTGTCGTCGCTATTAGCGTGTCGCTAATACTCGATCCGTGGTGAAGCTGAAAAGGCAATGATCTTGGCCCTTGATGAGAGGATGATCCAGTGGCTTGGGTTCTTTCCTGACTAAAGAAAACACACTCTTCATTTTAAACCTATCTTCTTCATCACATACTTCATCTTCTCTAATCTTCAATCACACACCAACAAGCTCAACCACAGCCACCATGAAGATGCCACAACCGTGAAGTTACCACCATCGAGAAGCTACCGCCACCGGACCACCACCACTGTCAAGCTCCACCACTACCACCGGACTGCCACCGTCAAGTTCCACCACTACAACAAGACCGCCATCATGAAGCTCCACCACCACCACCGGACCACCGCCATCAGCTCTGTCACTTCACCACCACTGTCAAGCTGCAACACCACCACCGTCAAGCTCCGTCTCCGGCCACTATCTCCTTTTTACCTCTTGTAAATCATGTAGTGTTTATTATAGAAATCATATTATGTAAATTTGATTTTGATGAGAAAAAAGTAGCGTTTTGCTTCAGTTTTCGAGTTCAAACATGTTTGCTAACATATTAATGGTCTTTTGTTGGTTTGAAAGTTGATTAAGCTATCTCCGGTGAAGTTTCAGGCGAAGCTCCGGCCAAAGCATTAGGGGCGACGGTATCATTAGTGGCGACAAAAAGTGCTTTTAGCGGATACAAGTGACCGCCGCTAAATGTGCCCGTTTCTTGTAGTGTATTACAATAACTATATCTTTAAATAAAATGACTTAGTGGTTGTATGCGGTAAAAGACTAAAATGTGGGCGACTTTCAACACGTTTGGCCCATTTAACCCTTTCTCTTATCAAACATAACCCAAGCAGCCCGTTCGAAAGAAAATGGGTCAAATTTAACAAAGACCGTTTTATGCTGATTGCATGCCAATTATAGATGTTTCAGACCAGTTTTAGCTTTTTCAGACCCGTTCATATCAGTTCTTTTGCAGAATTTCACCTGAATTTGCGTCGTTTTTTGCGCCTTTCACTACTATGTTTTCTATCTTTACATCAGATAATCACTCTCAAAATGTACAGCTGATCAGATGAAACTGACCGAAACTTTGGCTCGTATTTTGATCTTTAGGTAGAAGCAAAGAAGGTTCCAAGGGACGATCAGCAGATCCTTAACCGTACCAGTGGCAGCGTGCCAGGCTCACCGGGTCCCACTCGCACAAAAAAGATCTTCGTTGGAGGTTTAGCATCCTCAGTCACCAAAAACGATTTCAAAAACTATTTCGAACAATTTGGGAAGATAACTGATGTTGTGGTTATGTACGATCACAACAGTACAACACACAAAGGCCTCGAGGATTCGGAATCATCACTTATGAATCAGAGGAATCCGTTGATAAAGCGTTGCAGAAAACTTTTCATGAACTAAATGGTAAAATAGTGGAAGTCAAACGCGCGGTTCCGAAAGAATCATCCCCCGGTCCTAACAGGAGTCAGATAAGTGGATTTAATTACGGTTTAAGTAGAGCTAATAGTTTCCTCAACTATGGTTTAGGTCAGGGGTATAATAGTCCTGGTTATGGTGCACGAATGGACGGTAGATTTAGCCCGGTTTGAGAAGACGATTTGACTCTCCGGGGAAGGTTTTTCAGATCTGGTGCTTCCGATCATCATGTCAATTCGGTGTTTATGTGCTCAATGAACGACGGTTAAGGTACGCAAGTTCCAGCAAAGCATTACTTGAAGAAGCTGGGAATGAAAGGATGCATCTCATGACAATGGTGGAGCTCGTGAAACCCAAATGGTATGAACGCCTTCTGGTTCTACCCGTCTAGGGTGTTTTCTTCAATGCTTTCTTTATTATATACATATTATCCCCCAAACTATAGGTATCGAATTGAGTCTCTTTACTTTCTTATGTTTGGTTGTTTACATCTGATTGTAAGTTTTGTTTCGGTTATTAGTTTTTTTGTCGCGGGTATTTTTTTGTCGCACGTTGCACTATGGAATTTCCGAATCTTTTTAAACTATGTTGTTGGATTGCCGAACCAGAGAAGGTGGCTGATGGACCGACCAGTACAGAAACGACAGGGGCAGCAACGACTTCTACAATTGTGGTCGGCTTGATGATGGTTGTGGTTGTTGGCACACGGAGGTCGTAACACACACGGTTCAGGATTGAAGGAGAGAAAATACGAGTGTGGGTCAACAATGTAGCAAATGATTAAACAAATGATTTGAGGGGTTTCAAATTAGTAAACGAGTTTTAAGACTAATCAAGCAGTCCGAATGATTACTCATTGATGGTTGTTGATTGCTCATAATTACACACCGATGGTTTTAAGACTAATCAAGCAGATCTGACGGTTGGCAAGACGTGGGGTAGTGAAGCGTATACTAACTGAATGAACATACGGGTCAGTACTCGATTTTAATCTTCACTTTTTAAAACCTAATTAACCCAACCCGATTAACCAGAATACTAATAAACTAACACGAATAACACCCCTATCGGCTATAGCCTTCCCCTTTTTTTCAGTACATAAGTAGGAACACTCTAAAGTAGGCTGCTGCATTTAAAAGATGGCCAATCAGACATATCTACTAACACCGGTAAAATGGGCCGTGCCAGGTTCGGGTCAAAATCGGTCATTTTAAGGGGGGGGGGGGGGGTATCAAGTCACTTGTTAGCTATTTCTTTTAGTGTTTTAGATTTCCATAAACAACCATTAAAATAAACAGTAACCAAATATGCATGACAGATTTGCGTATGTATGTACAATGAGGCCTGGATGCTAAGACCTAAAACACCCCAAGCAGAAAACATATATGCAACATAGTAAAAGAGAGAAACTGACCTGTAGTATCTCTCTTTCTCTGACCACCTGAGCATATATATTGAGATGCTATGCCTTTCCCCAGGCAACAGACTATGCCTAATTATTGTAAAGAAAAAAAATACTCAGATTATAACGTATTTAGCATGGAAATAGAGTCATCTCAGAATTGTAACCTTAATAAACGAACGTATCAATTTCAGGACTGGGGCGTATTTTACTTTCTTTGTCCAAACGCGCAACTTCCTTCATCAAGTTCCCTGAAAATAAGGCAGGTTTAAATGGAAACCATTTATAATGTCGCAATATCTTTAAAACAAGAACCATTTGACACAAGGCAAAGTATCATTTTACATAAACAATACAGATTTTAACAAACAGAAGTGCCTACACTATCTATAACCATTTTGATTTGACCCTGCTATAACCAACGCAAAGTTCATCAGGATGATTATGTAACTAAGATTGAACCCAATTGCTCACAATAACACAATCAAAATACAGACTTAGCCTACACTATCATAGACATATTTAACCAGTCAAATTATCAAAGAAAGAACAGCAAGTTGTATACAAAACATATCAGCAAACTGGTTATTGAGCGCTCTCACATGTTGTCTTGACGATTCAGCCCAATACATACCCAACAACAGAACCCCAGTTGATTTTGTTTAAGCCAATGTCGCCCACGTTTGTGGTCCTACCATACTTTTTTTACTCTGGAATCATATAACAAATCATACATTGTCTCTTCCGACTCACTAATCTTAATTCCCATTCAAATCCTTAAAAATAATCCAGGTAAACGGGCAGCTTTTCCTCCTTCAGCTCATCAGAAAATTTAGGAATGAAAAGGAATATGATATTTGATTAACAGATAAAGTAGGATGGTAAATTCACTTATAGTTACTTTTTTAAAATAAGAAAGTAGCAAGCCAATGGCATACCAACACTAAAAGATATCAATGCCCACCAGAAGCTTTTATGCTAATGCCCCCCATCAAAAGCTGCTGTAGAATCATCAATTGTTTGAATTTCAGCTTCGTGAGTCTGGTTTAAGAAATGAACACCCTTTAGCAATAGTACCTTTCAGTAAACTTAACATTGAAGTTAGTTAATATTTCATTCCATAAAGAGCCCCCAATCTTCATAAACCACAGTACAACAATCATACATATAATTTCAATAGACACAACATTCAAAGAAGCTATTTCTTAAGCTTTTTTGATCTGTTTGTTTCCAGTTGACAGTATAGTATATTTACTTCCTGTGTTAGTTTATTTTAAAAGTTTCCATCAAACTAAACCCTGCTGGTCCAATGCATGCAGTTCAACACATGTAAAGTTTAAAGTAGTTTCATCACCTCTAAACCAAACCAAGTAATCTTATCTGAGGATGTTTCCACATAATCTCCGACATACCATTTAATAATAGCAAGCCAATAAATAAGTAAAAAAAAAATGAAGCTACAGTGCTACACGCATAATGAAAAATAAAATAAAATATATCATGTATTGAAAAAATAATAAATATATGTATATATATCTTGAATGTGACTGGAAAACTACAAGACATGCATTGATTAAA
Organism: Helianthus tuberosus; assembly: GCA_030545235.1. Lineage (NCBI taxonomy): Eukaryota > Viridiplantae > Streptophyta > Magnoliopsida > Asterales > Asteraceae > Helianthus > Helianthus tuberosus. Next base: position 5,573 of record JARYGA010034638.1, on the reverse strand, counting down.
AACCATAGTTTGTTTGTTGACATTTATGAAGCTAATGAACGCATAATGAATTTTTTCCCGTCCTCCGTTGTATAAATCTTGTCATAGCCGGAAATAAAGGAGCTAGCAGTCTCTCGGTCACTGCAAAAAGAAAAGGAAAATAGAATGATCATTAAACATAATAAAACTTAAATATGAGTAAGGAAGGAAGGAAGGAAGGGGACATACTATTTCCAGCCAGGTGGAAGATAAGATCTGTAGACCTTAGTAGCCACGCGAATTCCATACTCAGCTCTTTCCAAATCATCGAGATAACTACTACTGGCTTCCTTAGGACCACTCATGATGTCAACTGCCTTCTTAATGTTGGCATATACAGGAAGTGGAATTTCATCTATGTATGTATGTATAAAGAGAATTTATTATATTAGTTATTTATCAATTGTATCATCCAATCATCCATAATCAAGTTAGAAAATGCGTACCAGATGGTGTAAGACGCATCTTGGCAAACCTGTCCTCCAGCTGAGATGGCTTCTTCTTTTTATTATTAAGATCTGATGGTAGTCCAAGAGGCATCTTGCCATACTTTTTAATGTGATCTCGATGCTGCACAATTAAACTCAGTCATCAATAACTTCTTCGTTAAGACATATATTTATATTGAATGTTCTTACTCTCTGAGAAACATCCTCCGGCCTTCTCGGGTGCCTCATCGTCTTGTTCAAATAACACACGAATCAATCAATCAATTACTTAGAAAAACAACCAACACACAGATACGACGAATACAGATAGATAGATATACTGGTGTATGCAATTAATACTAATATATATATTCTTGTGACAGCGGGGGATCTATTATATCTTCGGGTTTCTTTTCTCATTAGTGAAGCCCGTTTGAGTTACCCGACCCAACTATGTTATTCCGATCCACAAAACACACGCTCCGCTTTACCTTTCCTCACACCCGACTAGGGGTGCTAGGCAATGTTTTAAAAACCGGCCGGTTATACCGGTATTACCGTTTCCAGATGTAAACCCGGTACGAAACACCCCGGTAAATAAGTGAAACGGCATAAGGTTTGTACCGGCGGTAAAATCCGGTATACCGGTTTGAAACGTAATACCGGTACCGGCCCAAGGTTATTTTAGCTTTGGTTGTTACTTATTTTTATTATATATGTTACTTATCTTACGTAATTTTTATATATTATGATTATTCGTAACTAAAAGTTCTTATTTAATATTGTATGAAACGAAAATAGTTGATGTATTCAACACTCAAATGACTTAAACATATCGTACACTTTCATTTAAAAGAGCTTGTTGGAAAATTGAATGGTTTTCGATCATCTTTTGGATTATTTTTTATTATGGATTTACTTTTGGATCATCTTTTAGTATGTAATCATGTATTTTTGGATTAACTTTTGAGTTGATGTTGTAATTTATGAAATTATAGAATTAGCTAGTCAATCCGGTTGAACCACTCGGTACAACCTGGTTCAACCGGTTGAACCACTTTTTAGCCTAATCCGGTTTGATTTAAAAACCGGTTTTTAAAACATTGGTGCTAGGGTCGTGTTCGAGGGTTGCCAGGTTCAACCCGATCCGAACCCAAAAATTTTAGATGAACCCGAACCTGAACCGAACCCGAAAATCGTTTCATACATATGAACCCGAACCTGACCCGAATATTCGCAGGCTGACCCGAACCCGACCTGTTCAACCCGATTTTTTTTTATTCTTTTATGTTTTCAGCAAACTAATATATTAAAATTAACATTTACTACAAAAAAAAAATTAGATAACAAAATTACATTAAAATCATAAAATCTTATGTCAATTTCTATTTTTAAGTTATAAGTATAGCATAAAATACACACCAAATTTAATTTATAACATAAAACATATTGTAAAAAAATAATATTATAGAAATGGCTTAAACGGGTTAACCCGCCAACCCGACCGGGTTGACCCGAACCTGACCCGTTTAGCTAAACGGGTGGCGGGTTCAACCTGAAACTGACCCGAACCTGTTTAGACTAAACCCAAACCCGCGAATTTCGTGTTAGGTTCGTGTCGTGTTAGAAATTCACACCCCTACACCTAGAGGTGTACAAATCGGTTTTTTTCAAAAACCGGTTTCGGTTATTAACCGGTTTCGGTTTTTTCACCCAAAATAAAATACGGTTTTTTTTATAACCGGTTCCGGTTACTAACCGGTTTTTGAGGTCCAAAACAATAACCGGTATAACCGGTTCGGTTAATAACCGGTTTTTTAAGTCAAGAATAGTAACCGGTATAAAAACCGGCGGTTAAAAAAAACCAGTTATAAAAAAACCGGTTTCGGTTTTTCCGGTTTTGGTTCTAAAACCAGTTTTTTTTGTACACCTCTACCTACACCCGACCCTTCTTTCTCCGTGAATCCTCTACAATCTTGATATTTGTGTTTCTAAAGTCTGAAGAGTAATCTTGATATAGGAAGGAATGAGTAATTAAATAATTAGAGATAATTATTGGCTAATCTTGAAGTAATATGTTTATCTAGCTAGTTTATTTTATTTATTGGCTAATTAAGAATTAGAGTTAGTATTGGTTTAGGATAGCTTGTTGTCACACCCCGACCACGTGAAACATGAAAACGTGACGGAAACGTCGGGGAGTGTTGTAACAGAATTATTGTTTCACAACTATGGCATACAAAGTTATATTTTATTTATCAAACAAGAGTGTTACATTGTCTCAAAACAGGAAATAAGGAGTTCGGAACATAATTAAACTAGTTCTATCTTTATTTTATGTCTCTAAGGCACAGGTCCGCCCTAGTGTCACGATCATCAAGCAACATCTCCTGAAAACATATGTGAAAATAGGTACGTCAGCATAAAAATGTCTGTGAGATACATAGGTTTTGTGAAAATAGGATTCATGACTTATAAGTTTAGAAAAAAATTGTTTAGCAAAAGTCAGTCATGAACCTTGTAAATTGTTTTGTTTTGTAAATCATTTAAAAAGCGATAAGATCAAATGATATGTATAAATAAAAGAATAATGTATGGTTAAATGTATAACCAAGTAAAATGAGTTGTATAAAGTAAATTGTTTGTAAACCAAAGTCTTGTGAGAATCGTGTTACTTGTGAAAAATGTAAAAGTCCAAATTGAATGACTTAAATAACGCTATGATATGTAATATAATATAATACAAACACTTATATATAGGAAGTACCAACGGCGTATCCACCATGCTTGTATCATATTACTCACATCTCGTTACTTAAGTCACTTAAACAAACCACCAATGTATAAAGTCTATGTTTAAACCAATTGTCAAAAGTCCTTGTATAAATCATATCAAATGTTAATAGTCCAAATGTAGTCAAGTAATGTGTAGCAATTGTTATGTCTGGTAAGTAATGTGTTGTTACATAAACCAATTGTAAAAATGTACAAAACAAAGTATTTTGAATATATCAAAAAGTTATGTTTTGCAAAGTAATGCATGTTACATTGATACAAACACTTATGTGGTAAGTTAACGCATACATTCAAGCCTTGAGACAGTCGGATAACCCTTTTAGTCAAGGTTATCAAAAGAAATGTTTTCGGATTCAGTCATTCCTTACATCCAAACAAACCCGGGATGTCAGGAATGGGATTTGTCAAGTCCTATGGTACCAGTACTTACTACCGAGCGGCCTAGCTAATGTTAATGAACGTATATAAGTCCCGTTTGTGCAAACCAAATGTCATAGCAAATGTGAACATGTTATATGAAAACAATGTACTAAGTATGCTAAGTTAACATACGAAGCAGAAAAGTCATGTAAATCAAGGTGCTAGCATGCTATCAGTCAACATAGATAGCAGAAATGTAAAGTAAAACAATGTACTAAGTATGCTCACAATGGACATACATAGCAGGAAATGTAATGTAAAACGATGTACTAAGTATGCATACGATGGACATACATAGCATAAAATGTAATGAAATCATGTACTATAATGTACTAATGAACATAACAAGCATATGATATGAAAGCATGAAAGGCACGAAAGTAACAAGTAGGCACATGTGTTTCACCCCAAAACAGTTTGAAAACAGTAAAAGAGGGGTCTATGTACTCACTTGAGATTGCTTAGTAGTCCTTGAGTAACAACCAAACAATGCTAGAGATCACGGATATCAAACGACACCTAATATAGGTAACTATGTTAATATACCGGACCTAAATCGGAGGATTGGATAGAATGAGGGTTCGTAAACCAAACGAGTATGGAGACTCGTGTAATATGGTTTAACAAAGCCCACATACTAAAATGAAACCTAACCTAAGTGCTTACGACCCGTTTAGGTAGCTTATGCTACTTTAACGCGTCGTTCGTGTAAAACGCGTTCGGAACGCCTAACTAGTCCTATGACAAGTAGAATATGCCTTAACATGTCTAATATTATTATCAAATCAGTTTAGATACCAAAAGTTATGTTACATATTCTTAATATGAATTTTGGCGTAAAAAAGGCATTTTGGTAATTTACCTAAGGCATATAAACTACCTATCATACAACTACTTAAACGAAGCGACCATAAGGTATAACCTCGGAAGGTTATTCCCTATATACTATGGTCACCTAATGTGTTTGGTCGGATCCTAATGATCGACCAAATGGGTCGGGTTCGAAAGTATAAGCGATTGTTTAGATCGCTTACCTTACGACCCTATATAAGCACTAAACTAAAAGTGACGAGCTAAGCATGTTAAAACATGCTTAACTAAGTTTAGAAAACAGGTTTGGTATCAAAACAAACGGTTTTGATACCCAAGAGTAGTTTGGTTACAAAATACGCAATAACACGCATTTTGGCCAAAACTACGACTCGTCACTGAGCCTAGATAACGTGGTAATCAGTAGGTATAGTCACAAGAGACTATAACCATCGTGATTACGCTCACGTTATGAAGTTCAACCGAACTTCTTGTTGACCATAAACTGGTCATCGCAGAAAGTCAAACATAGTTTGACTTTCGGACTAGAAAAGCGATAAAAGAACGAAGGAACACTTACAAAGGGTCCCCGCTAGTAAATCTTGATCGAAGAGCTCAGGTATGAAGTAATGGCTTCAACTTAGAGCTTTGAGATCAGATTTGTGGGTTTTGCAAGTGAACTTGATGGGTATTTATAGGAAATGGACCACCGTTAGGATCGTTTCTCGTAAACCGTGATTTAATCACATCCCTACACTTGTTGGTAACCTCATGTACATCACATTGGCCCCCCAACATCAGGAAACAACAAGTGGAATTGAGTTGGGAGTGCTAAACAGCTGTTAAAATGACTTTTGCTGATCTGAAAGGGCCTCGCGTGACGCCAAGGGGGCTAGGTGTCACGCCAAGGTCCTCCTGATCAGCAACAGTTTCCAAAGTTCCCATTTCAGTCCCCGTTGTGTATTAAGGCCATTTCCGACATGTTTAAGGCTCGTTAAGCCAACGTTAAGGCCCTAAAATGATGCCTAAACATTGTGGACATGAAACATGCTAAAAAATATGCCGGATGTTGGTTCGTTTAGTCGTACGATCGCGATGTTC